>JAXCEX010000333.1:0-18392 GCA_038382965.1 Ceratocystis huliohia
TCGCTCGGCGAACCTCTATAGTGAACCTTGCAGAGGGTTAATTCTGTCCGGTAGCCAATCCGGCGTCGTTTGATCTCTGTGATTCCCGTAGACGTTAAATATATTCAAGTTCAAGTTCAAGTTCAAGTTCTGGTAAATGGGGCAGCAGACATTGCCAACAATACTTATTTTCAAATTCAAGTTAAAGAGGACGTATGGTGTTTTGACATTGGATAGAGGCAGCTGATATCACCAACCATTGTACTCCGGCCTCGCCTAGCCGCTGTCTTCGGATCAAGGTAGATATAGTACAGCAAATATTTGATAGACGCCAGATCCCAGAATAAAACCTAATAGATACTAACCACAATGCAAGAACATGAGAAATATAACAGAAAGCAAGAACTAGCAACAGAATCGAACATGTGAAACAAAAAGGAAAGAAAAAAAAACGCACAAAAGCACTTTTTTGCCTCACAAAAGAGCCCTTCTCTTCAACCTCCAGAAAAATAGCCCCCCCCCTCCCCTTCTCCATCTACTCCATCTCGACGTCCTCCTCAGCACCCTTGCTCTTGCTTGCCTGCTTTGCCTTATATGCTAGCACCCACGCCTTTGCTTTGGCCATGACCTTTTCTCTACCCTTGGCATCTGACCGGGTCTCCCAGTCGGCCCAGCGTTCGAACCACTTCTGTGCTGGTACAGGCTTGAGGCCCTTGGCCTTAGTGCGGCGCTCGAATAGATCACGGATGGCCTGGACATCAGCCTTCTCGCCCTTATCCACAGCGGCCACAGCATGGGCCAACTCTAGATCTAGCAGTTGGCTCCACAGGTCGCCCTTCTTGGGGTAGCTGTCGAGAATGCCAGCAAAGAAGGTACGGCCACGCTCGACGTCGCCATGGGCCGAGCGGAACTCGAGCGCGGCAAACTTCACGGTCAGAGGGAGGTGCACACGTGTGTCCTTGAGGGCCTGTAGTGCGCGGCTGAGCAGGGCACGTGCCTTGTCGGGCCGGCCGAGAGTAGCGTGCAGGAAATGGGCATAGTTGGTCCACACGTCAGCCGATACAGCGCCAAACTTCTTGGCCATGGCCTCAAAGATAGCCTCAGCCTGTTCGTATCGCTGTGTTTGAATGTAAACTGAGGCCACGCGAGCGTGAATCTCCTGCTCGTCGTTGTACTGGCAGGCACGCTGGAAGACAGCCTCTAGGCGGTCCTTGGTGCCGAACTCCGCTTCCAAGTTGATGTAGCCTAGCCAGATGTTCATCTTGGCCATCTCCTCACGAACGTTGACCGTCTTGATGGCGCGCTCGGCAACGTCACGAGCCTTGGTAACGTCACCTAGCTGCAGTGGCAGGGCCATGTACTCGAGCCAGAGATCAGCATCGTCAGGATTCTCAAGCAGCAGCTTCTCGTAGTCAGCGGCCGACTTGGGGCCATTGACATCCAGAGATGCCGTCTTATCGATCTGGATGGCTTTCTTCTTCTTGGAGGCCTTTTTGGCCGCTGCACCGACATCAGAATCGGAGTCGGAGTCGGACTGGGCGAAGGGGTCGGCAGCCCAGTCGTACTTTTTAGAGCTAGACTGGGGGACAGTGATATTCTCATCTTCACTATCATCCTCATCCTCTTCATCGTCGTCGTTTTCCTCTTCGTCACCCTCGATTTCAGACGCATCCTCGACGCCCTGGCCCTCCGTCTCAAGAGAAACTCCGCCCATCTCAATATCCTCGTCATCAGAATCGTCACCCTCAAAGTACGAGGCCTTCATGCCGAAATTGACGCGTTTCTTGTCTAGGTTAATGCTGAGAATCTTGACCTTAACACGATCGCCCTCATTGTAGAGCTTGCGAGCATCGGCTACAGCTTGCTCAGCCATCTCACTGCGATGGCAAAGACCGCGCACGTGGTCAGAATTCTCAACTTCAACAAAGGCACCGTAATCCTCAACCTTGCGCACATGGCCAGCCAGGACCATGCCCTTCTTCAAATCATGCCAGGACTTGGCAGGCACGTAGTTGGGCGATAGTACGGTTTCCTTCAAGCTCAGCTCGATGCGCTGACTTTCGGAATCGGCTGAGACCACGCGGCCACGGACCAACTGGTCAATCTGGTAGGCAGCCTTCCAATCCTTGACATATTTGTCTGACAGGTTGCTGATCTTGACACGTGCTGTGACGTTACCGCCCAACAATACAAACAAGCCACCATCGGCAATGCTTTTGACAAAGCCACGTACAATATCACCAACGGTTAGTTGATCAAAAGAGATGATTTCGCGGTCGGTAACAGCAGAACTGGAGCTGATAACGCGCGAAGCACGTGCTGACAAGCGCACGCGCTTATTAGACACATCAACATCGACCACAGAAACGCGCATCAAGTCGTTCTTTTTAAAGTTCTGAGGGCGCGCCTGATCAAAGTCATCATGAAGGTCGGGTAGATGAATAGGGCCTGAGACCTCTTCACTGAGCTTGACGAGCACCTGGCGATCTGAGACTTTAGTGACGCGGCTAGGCAGGACGGTGCCAATCTGTAGAGAATCCCAGGTAATCTTTTTACGTTCGGCCTCAGAACGGACGGAGAGTCCAAGCAACTTGCGTTCAACATTGATGGAAGTCACATTGACCATGAGAGCCATGCCGACAGGGAAGTTGAGGCGAATGTTGCTCAGCAAAGTCATGTCATCACTGAGGTCGACGGCACCAATACGGCCACCGACATTAGGCGCTAGACTAACCCAGACGCCGTGCTTGTCACTGTTGTTGATGAAGGCAAGGTGCTTGGAGCCCGGTTTGATTTGTTCGAAGCTCAGGGGTTGTGGCTTTTCGGCGGCTAAGTCCGAAGGCCGGGCCGTCAGTTCTAGTACCTGGTGGGCCTTGTAACGGTGTGAGATTGGTAAATAGCTGTGGTTGCGGGCATCATGAACGCCTAGCACACGCACAGGAATGACATCACCCTTGCTGAGGTGAGCTAGGGGTGTTTTGACATTGGCAATGTCAGACAAGGAATCGTATAGCTGCGAAACATCAACACGTCCCTGGAGCTCAGGGCACTCCAGAACCTGGATATTAACCTGAGTGGTCTTGACAGCAGTGATCTTGGCCTTGAGGAGCGTACCGAAGCCAAAATCGCCAGTAATTCCCTCAAATGTTGGCATAGCCATGCTATCGGCTTTGGGCTTCTGTTCTGTCTTAGTACCGGCAATAACTACGACAGGACGACCCTGTTCAGCATTGGCGGTGACCACCTCAACAGAAACAGATTGTAGCAACTCGAAACCAAAGTTAGGCTCCTCGCGGATCTCAGCCAGCATTCGTGACTTGGGCAACAGGGCAGAGGCCTTGGCGGCAAAGCGCACGAAGACAGCGGTAGACGTAATGTGGCCAACAAAGCCAGCTAGCGTGCTACCAACCTTGACTTGGGTTGTATCTTGCACCAGGTTGCCCTCCTTGGCAGCTTTGACAAGGCTAGGTTTTTGTGTGAGAGTAATAGCACGGCGATGCTCGTGCTTTTCCAGCACAGTGAGGTCAGAGATGGACTGGCCAACGTGCAGTTTCTTGAGCATGGCACGATTCTTGGAGCCAGACTTGTCGGACAGGTGACCCAGAGGCAGGAAAGCCTTAAGACCGGAGTCAGCTAGCTCCAAAACCACCATGTCCTCGGCCTTTTCCATGACCTTACCGCTGACGCTGTCGCCAATCTTGAGGTTCTTGAGCGCATTCTGCTTATCGATACCAAAAGCTGACGGATCACGGCATGACACCACTAGGCGACGCTTCTCTGGGTCAACATCTAGAATGTGCACACTGACGACTTGGCCAACACGGAAGTGCTCGCTAGGGTCCTTGATCAGAGCCTCGGACATCTGGGAAACGGGCAGAAAGCCGCGTAGGTTATTGTAGAAGTGGATAAAAGCGCCATGCGTCATGAGCTTAGCGATGGTGCCAGGAATGCGTAGGCCTACAACAGCCTGGTCAAAAGTAGAAATGACAGGGGCATCAGAGTTGACTAGGGTCTTCTTCAGCGTCAGCTTAAGCTTGCGAGACTGGAGATCCAGCGCCAACACACGGGCCTTGATAGAGACGCCAGGACGGAATTTCTTTTCAGGGTTCTGTAGCTCAACATCAGCCAGGTGCTTGGCGGTGATGAAGCCGACAATACCAGGACTAATCTTGGCAACAACGCCAGTAACGCCATCAGGGCCAACAGGCACATTTTCCACAGTGCAGTCAACAATAGCACCAATGGGCACATCTTCCATACGCAGGTACTGACGAGCCAGAACGGCAGGTTGTAGTGATAGCTGGAACATACCATCCATGGCATTGTAACTGGTAATGCGGGCCTTGTGCTTGGAGTCGAGTTGATAGGGGCCGCTACTCTCAAAGAGCGCATCAACCTTTTCATCGGAAACAGCCGAGATGTGAGCGAAGCCGCGGAATCCGGTTTGGCCAATGTCCATGAACAAGCCCATTTCAGTCTCCACATGCTTAACAACAGCCTCGTTGACAAATGCCGATATGGGCAACGACTTAGTGGGCATGGAGCCGCCAATCTTCTTGCATTCAAGAGAGAGAATGTGCGGCAAAAGCGACACGCCAACCTTTTGTGCTGTAGTCGAGGGGAAGCTGTAGATAACCCGAGCCTTGATCTTAGAGCCGACCTTGTGTTTAGACTCAAGATTGACCGATAGCGGGCCAACACCTGACTGAATTAGATCAGCTGTAGCATCCAATGAGCCCATGATCTTTCCATATAAGCCGCCCCATGTAGTGCCACCAATAAGCAGATCGACAACAGTGCCAGGGACAAAGGTGTTGATAGTGGTAGCCTCGTGCGGCGTGTTTTTGACTGACGAGATCTTGGCCGCCTGAGTCGTCAGTTGGGCCACCTTGCCGGTCTTGCCAGTGACCTGACAGAACAAGACAGCTCCAGGCTGCAGGCGTTCTTCGGGAATCGACTTATCCAGCTCCTTGCGGGGCAAGAAGCCACGGACGTCGTGGCCGGAAATTCCAAGGTCCATGATGCAGCCCTTTTCCTCGAGACTCACGACTGAAGCCATGACCATAGAGTTAGGGACCAGATCATCGTGGGCCAGACCAGCATTACAATCGGACGGTCTAAGCGAGAGGTCGATATGACGACGGGACTTCCCAGCGCCATCATTAGTCGACAAGACGGCGGCACGGACATATTGGCCGACCGTAAAAAGTTGCTGCAAATCGACGTTCGCAGAGGAGCCATCAGAATCCCCGTTGTCGTCGTCATTGTCGTCGTCGCCATCGTCGTCGTCGTTGTTTTCATCCGCATTGGCAGCAGCTTGAAGCCTCTGCGTTAGGGTGTCGGAGACATATGTGATAGATACAGTACCAGTAAGGTTGTTGGGGAGGTCGAGAGTAAGCGATAGAGGTTTAACTTCAGTGATCTGGGCGAGGATGAGGCTACCCTTGACGACTTTCTGTTGTGAGAGAAGCGTTAGTAAAGTGGATGCTGTTGACCCTGATGGGAGTGTGGTAGACGAAAAAGCCAGTAGCACTACAATTGCTTGTGTCCAGCGGACCCGTCTTTCTCACATGGCATCCTCAACATACCTTGAAGTTCAGAGCCTCAATCTTGACGGCGTTCGCATCTTTAAGCAACTTGTCGTCAGCCTTAGCCCGCTTTGGGCCACGATCCTTCTTTGGTGCGATGGCCTTTGTAGAACTGTTCTCCAATAACTCGTCCTCTGCCAAAGCATCAGCCTTGGCCTCAAGGCCAATTCTCTTCTGCTCTAATGGAGTTAACACACTGCCACCACCACGTGGGAACAGCGGCTCCTCCTCTCGCAGGGAAGCGAGGATAGACTTGGTGGGGGCTGAGACGACTTCGTTGGCCTTGTTTTTGAAGGCGTTGGTAGTCTTTTTGCCGGCGGCCGTAGAAGCAACTGCTGAAGCAGCTGCCGCATTGACACGTTTCTTGGTTTGAGGAGATTTAGATGTCTTTGCAGACTTGGACGGAGGGTTAGCTCCAGCCCCGGGCGCCTCTTTGCGCTTAAGGGCGCTCATAGTGAGCGGACAGGCGTCAAGAGAATTAGATGATAAAGTGGACAAGTGTCGATTTAGAAGGCCAGCAGCGAGACCATTGATTCAGACAGAACTCGACTCGGCACTGCAAAAGGGGGTTGGATGGTTTATATTGGGAGAGAAAGGCTGGCGTTGTTGATGATGTTTGTCTGGCTTCAAATTAGAATAGCATTAAAATGTGAGCGGCATCTACAAGAGCAGGCAGGACCCAAAACTTTTTTTTTCTGGGTCCAGAGAGATAAGATAAGCGCAGGTTAGTAGCCGGGGATTAGCCGATACAGTTTGCAACGTTTTAGTGGATCTTGAACAGCCAGTATAAAGATAGTTTTCACCGTGATCCTTTGACAGCACGACCAAAACACCACTGGTTACGTTTTTTTAAAACTTTCAACCAGGCAAGCGAAAGTTAGATATCCCTTTGGGGTTTGAACAAAGGCCTTAGAAAACCATCAATGAGCTATTCTAACAAACAGCAGTACGGGGATAGCAACTACTTCAGGGGCTAATAGCAGTTGAAGCATAAACTTCTTGAATTACATAAAAAAGAGACCTAACCTGCTATATTAGCTGCGTTGCATCCACTACAGCGCATATGTCACTAAGAAAGAGAACGAGCATCCAGCTGCGATGGTCAGATGATCAGAGTGTCATTGATCAAGTATTAGGATCAGAAGGTAATCGAGACACTCGAAAATTGGGAAAATCAAGGCAACTCAGATACATGAACAAGGTAGCAAGCACCAAGAGCAATTCATGCTGGCATGGTTCAATACTAACTAACGTCTTTAGACAGCTAGGGTGATATCAGCAGTTCATCACTGAACAAGCTGACTTAGATGAGTATCATTGTGTAACCAGCTCACCCATAGTATCACAGCCTCTTTTGATTCAACTACATGCATGATATCATGAGGAGCAAAACAAATCCGCCATCGAAAATTACGAAAAGCTGACAAGCGATATCAACAGCCGTTAGAGGATGATTCGCCATACATATTCAATGGCTTTTTTCTATCATTACGCTCGTACTATTCAACGGAAAGAGGTCTCCGGTGACAGCAGCACACCAGCGCCTACTTTTTTCGACTCGAGTGTACTCAACACCATCCTCCTAACCCATCAGAATGAAAATCTCGAGATTTCTCGGCAGTTATATAGCTATTAGTATGGCTGGCCTACAATTTCGAAGCTGAGTTAGTAGCCCTTACTCACTGAAAAGATAGCATATTTGTAGAGCCATCCTCCTCCTCAACTTATTATCAGGTCTGAATTATGCGAGCTCCCGCCAGGAATTTCGAAGCAATGAACCATCTACTGTTGGAGCCTTTGTCTTCATATTTGCTGTCTGGAGCATTGAAATCACCCTTCCAGCCAAGCCATGATTTAAAGCATGCCCTGATACAAAAGTGTTGTAACATGACGAAAGGAAAGGGCCATCAGCCGCTAAAACCTTCTTCACGTTCCCTACTACGTACTTCAGCGATAGAAGCCCCCTCCCCCCGAATTACCTTTTTTTCGAGTCACGTCTAGGTGAGCTCACGGCGGTAACTCGCGGCCAAAGGACGATTAGTCGCCGCTGCCTTTTGTTCTTATCCCCATTGCACGCTCCAGCACTAGGGCACCTTTCTCGACCCAGCTAATGTCAAGGCAAATTTATCCAGGCTCACTTCAGGAGCTCATAACTAAGGGATAATCAGCCGCCAGAGCCTTGGGCCTTGTCTCTACCGCATCCCCAGGCACTAGAGTCTTCCCCTTGGCTTAGCCATTATCAGGGTGCGTCGGACGGATACTGTTGTTATAGAGGAAGAGGCTACCTTTTCAGCTCACGAAGTTATAACAATTAGTCCCATATGAATAGATATTTTTTCACTGATGGTCTAGGAATGTCTAGGTTGTATCGTATTCCCAAACACAGCCTGCCTTTGTCTAGATAAATCGACATTTTACTACGAGGTACACGTGGTCATGCATATTAGATACCACGGGACTGTTTTGGAGGAAGCCATAATTTAGCAAAACTCCCGCAGCGCCTCGTACTTGTTTCTTTTTTTCTTTGCCCCCAACTCTCGAAAAGTCGGTTTCTAGATGGCTTTGAGTCAAGATATGCAATAAACCAAGTAAAGCCGTAGCAGACTCGAAAGCTTTGTATATTTGTCTGAAATTAATGAGTCAAGCAGTGGCTACAGCTTTGGTATTAGCCACTAGGCCCTTCTTCAAGGCCACTTGTTGAGGCTAAGACTATGCCATGTCTCTGATCTCTAGTACTCAGCTCTCTTACACAGCATCCCAAAAGAGTATTCAACTCTTCAAGGGGCACTGCTTCCGCCTGCCGTTGTTGTATTATTGCCGGTTTTAACAAATAACAGAATATTTTAGCCAGATCGCGTCGCAAAAAAGCCTAGCCACGTCGATATCCAATCGCCTAGTAAGCTTCTTACAGATACCACCAAAGCCAGTCATACTAGCCAGAACAAGCCAAAGACCCGGCGTAATGGCGATCATACCATAGGAAGGCAGGCAGTAGCAATCCCGAACATCTAGTTACGGCGAGAATCGTACTATTCAGCGCTTGTATCGCTGATGAAGCCAATCCTATCACAGGGCCTTGATATTTCAGACAGCTTCTCAAAGATTTTAGGATGCTCTATTGCCTTCTTCAAAATCAACAGACTAGGATAGACCACGAGCTCCGCCTCCATCCATAATTTAACAGTCAGCCATGCGGTGATTCGGGCGCTTTATTTAGAGCATATGTGCGGATAGAGACAAGGAAGAGAACCATCAGAGCAGACGACTTTGTTTTGTCCTTAAGAGCAACTGTGAATGCTAGAGATAGCCTTTCCATTTGTATTAAGCGCTATTAGCTCGTAGACCTTAGTGTGGCCATGGGATGCTCATGATACTGTAAACAACGGTCGTAGCTAATATCAAACCCCCGGTGCAATTAGCAACGAGTCTTAAATTAGTCAATGTCAACAGCTAGCACATAGCCAAGTGCAAGCTCATCATAACCCTTGCGGTGTTGGTAACCCTTAGTCTGACTACTAGCCAGAAGCGCTTGATAAGACCCTGTTTCAACAGTATCGACAGCCCCTAAATTACAGGCCATGCTAGCGTGTGGAATGCAGGCAGAAATCACGTCCATTTATACATAGACAGCATTCATTATTTACTCTTCTGTCCTCTCCTCTTCTCTTCTCGTCTCTTCTCTTGCCACTAGACATCTTCTTGTCTCTTCCCATGCGTGTCATCTCTGACAATACCAAGCACTAATCATCGCCATCTTTCTTTTTCGCCCTCCCACTTTAACCCTTGTCGCTGCACCTGACCCTGTTTTCTTGTTGCGTCATTGTCTATTTGCTGTCCGTTCATAATGGTCAAAGCACAAGCACCACCAACAACACAGCCCCGGGCTGCCCCAAAACCTATCGAATCTCAAAACCCTCCTACAACCACAAAAGACTCCGGTGAAAGCTCTAAAACTAGTAACAGCTCCTCCATGACGGCACCGGGGCCTGTCGACACACTACCGCGGCGAGTAAGTACCTCTTTCTTGATGTCCCAGCGGCTCTTTTCGCGAGCCATCATGTAAACACGGCCAAAAGAACGCAGTCACTCGGTTGCGCCTGTTTGGCATCTGGATCCGTGGGAGGAATCCGCCCCGGCCTGGCGCATTGCATCACATTGCATTTACATTGCATAACCGAACTGTCGGCTGACTACTCTCTGAACTTTCCCCCTCCTCCAGGTGGCTAAGCGCCCAAGCTGGTACGGCTCATGGCCTCGCAAATCAGCCGCCTCTACCAAAGTTGTCTGTGAAACCATCCGTGGCGATACATTCCAGCCGCTGGAATCCTCGCCTTCTGCCAACTTGACACGGCTAGACGCTGTTATCAAGCGCGCAGCCAGCATTCAGAGCATCAACGTCACCGAGACCCACACCGAGACCCACACCGACAGCCACACCGACAGCCACCTCCTGCAACAGCAACTACAGCAGAACAGCAGTCGCCCATCTTCACTGCAAGAACAACCCGACCCGCCACTTTCAGCAAGCAGCATACCTACCAGGGAGCAGAACCCCCAGATGACAGCCACCGCCAGCCAACCAACTACAATAGAGACCCAAACGCCACTACCTTCAGCACCTCCTTTAGCTGAGACTGACGCTGAGTCTGTGATTGTCCCAGCATCCTCCACCTCTCAGCAAGGTACAGCGAAAACAACTAGCACTAACCTCCCTTTTCAGAATGTCGAGTCTCCAGAAGCCGTGCAGCTGGAAGAGCCACGAGAAGAACCACCTGGAGACTTGCCTCAACCGCCTTCGGGCTGGCTTAGTTGGCTAGTGCGACCTGCAGCCCCAATTGAAACTCCCAAGATGACAGGAGCTCACGAGCCGACTCAGGAAACATTAGTACACGCGGTTCCAACACAAGATCCCGAGCCCGCAAGTCATGAGCCACAGACTGAAGACTCATGTAACTCGCCACCATCACCGCAGTCAAAACCCAATGCCCCTGTTTCCTATAACAGCAGCTCATGGCTAGGGTATTGGTACGGAGGCTTTAGAGCTGCTGCTGCAGAAGATTCCAGTAATGAAGCGTCCGATTCGACACAAAATCCGGCACCAGAAGCAAGTCAGCAGGAAAACCAACAAGAGAGCCGACTAGAGCCCCAGGAGGACACTCCCATGTCTGGAGCGCCTCTATCTAACGATACGAGTCAGTTGCTAGTCACAGGCTTCCAAGAACCTCCAAAATCATCTACAAGTGCTGCCTGGGCATTCTGGTCTCGCCAGCCCCGGGCGTCCGATAGCCATCAAGCGACAATTCAGCCCCAACAAGGTGAGCTGGCTGTTATGGGTGAAGAATCTGAGGAAAGTCCGACCCCAACTCTTGAGGTAGATGCACCAACAAAGCCAAAAAATAAAACTACCAAACAACCATTTGCGCTTGGGGCCGCTGCTGAAGCCTTGCCGCTGCCAATGTTCCCAAGCAAGGACAAGAAGCAGCGTCATGGTGGCCTAGGAGATTCTTTGTCAGCTTCTCTCTCCTCATCCCCGTCCAAGTCTACAGTTACTACAGAGCCTACCGGACGTTCGCTCAAGAGTCAGTCAGAGTCCAATCTTCGCCGCCAGGACGGGTCAGTAGGTAGTCTGGACTCTACTTCCAGCGACACTGCTGCCCCCTGTGAAGCCACAGCGAACCCTAACCTCCTCCTACCATCCTTCAGTAGCACATATAGCATCAAAGAGCCGCCCTCGCTCATTTCACAGATCACCAACTTGATTCTCCGCTCTCATAAACGCCCCCCTACCAAGCATGTCTTCCGATCCATCGATCCGCCGGCCCGCCCTGTGCGTAAGGCTATTTCCATCGGTGTGCATGGGCTCTTCCCTGCCGCATACTTGCGGCCTATGGTAGGTCAGCCAACAGGCACATCACTGCGCTTTGCGACCTTGGGTGCTGAGGCCATTGCAAGATGGACGGCAGCACATGGCTTTGCAGACTGTTATATCGAAAAGGTGGCGCTAGAAGGAGAGGGGAAGATTGCTGAACGGGTAGAAAACCTATGGAAGTTGCTGCTGAACTGGCTGGACCAACTCAAAGAGGCTGATTTAATCTTGATTTCGTGCCACTCTCAGGGCGTGCCGGTAGGTATTATGCTGCTGGCTAGGTTGTTGGATCTCGGGGTGATTACATCGACCACACATATTAGTGTCTGTGCCATGGGTGAGAGCCATTCCTTCCATTATCCATCATCATTTCCCGTTTTCTTTGAGACTAACGGCATCTCTTTAGCCGGTGTTTGTCTAGGTCCGTTTCCCGACTACAAGTCTAGCATGGGCATGCTCATGGGCTCTGCTGGTGAGCTATGGGAATTCTCCAACCCAGAGAGTGACATCTCTCAGCGACTCGAAGCCGCGCTACGTAGTGTGCTGCAGTTCGGTGCTCGCATCACTTTCGTTGGCAGCATCGATGATCAGCTTGTCCCACTTGAAAGTGCCGTCTACTCGCCTGCCCAGCACCCACATATCTACCGCGCCGTATTTATCGACGGCCGGCTCCATGCACCCGACTTTATTGCCCACCTTGTCGGCTTCGCGCTCAAACTCCGCAATCTCGGCATCTCCGATCACGGGCTTATTCGCGAACTCAGTGTGCCTCTTGCCGGCAGTTTGTACAGTGGCGAGGGACATTCACGTCTCTACTACGACGCCCGCGTTTACGACCTAGCATTGGCAAATGCTCTTGAAACCACCTCAGTTGAGCCCGGCACTTCGTGCTCTATCGGCCCACGCGGATCACTGGCCCCAACAAACCCGTATACGCTGCCTTGGGTCATGCGAGGCCTGCTCGAGGAAGACTTGGTCAAGACGCGCCTCGCTGAGGAAACACGTGTGCTGCTGCAGCAGTTTCAGGCGTGGAACCCAACAACCAAGGCGCTCAAGGATGTCAAGTACCGTCTAGATGCGGTGCGGTCACGGCTATAGATGAAAAAAGAGGGGGAGAAGGACAATTAGCTCTCAAGGATACACAGTACGTATGTTGTTTTGTTTTAGGATATTATAACATAGAAGGGCATAGCATAGCATAGCGTTAATATCAGCTTGTGGCGTTTTTCAGGCCGAGTTTTTCTACATGTTTCGTTTCCAAGCTTTAGATCATTTAGTGTGTCTATATATGCCTGGTTATTTAATTTGGCCAAGGCGATGGCTGTGAACATCGGGACTTTGTTCCTGGGTCATTCATTATCGGCTAATGTACAGCGGGCTCCAAGGCCCGAGGGTCTACAATACAGTTAGTTGGGAATTGCAATACTCCGCCCATCTATCTCTCTCCTCTCTTCACTTTCTCAACCCCCTCTATCTCCCCCAAACTCTTCCATCCCACCTGCCGACTCCCTCTTCTTCTATCTGTCTCCCCCATCTTCCTCCAAACTCCTATCTTCTACCTTCTACCTAGCTGCCACTGCGCAATCTCGTCCTGGATTTGATCCCACGTCGGCGCCTTGCCACCGCCAAAGCGGAACTCGCCCGCCTCCTGCAGTACGACAGTGGGCGCGCCCGAGCTGGTGCCAGAGTTCTGCACGGTGCCGCTAAAGACGGTAGCCGCTACGCGGCGCAGATCGTCAACGGTCAGGCGGTCGATAGCGGCACACATCTCAGCCACAGGTATCTTGCGCCCATGGATTTGCACCTGTCTGCCGAGGTCTTCAAGCTCGACCATGCGGCTCTCGAGGTTCATGAGCAGACTGCTGCGCAGCTGATTCTTTGCGCGGTTGACCTCGGGTGCCGTCAGCGCCGAGTAGCCCGTGGCCGAGGTTAGGCCCCGGAGCTCGCGGCACATGACTTGCAACATGTGCAGAGTTCGGTTGGGCACACAGCTAGCGCTGATGCCGAACAGCCCCGTGTCGGTGTAGGTATGGTTGAAGGCAACACACGATTCAACCCAGGCGTGCTGGTTGAGCACGTGTGTGTATAGTCGTGAGTACATGCCTTTTCCGGGGCCGCCGGCTGAGAATGACCCACCGCCGCCCAGCAAGAACTGTAGTGTGGCTAGGGCATAGATATCAGGCGATGAGACAGGCAAGCCCTCAAAAGCTAGATGGATGTGCGTGTATGTGGGCATGTTGGGGTTTGGGTTGGGTGGTTGCGGCGGCAGGCTAAGGAAGCCGCCGGTGTAGTGGGCATGCTTGGGAGCTGGCGGCTCAGCCTTGAGCAAGTCGGGACTAGGCGGGGGCGTGGGCAGACCAGAGGAGCCGGACAGGGTCTTGAGGAAAGGCACTTTGGATAAAATGTTTGGCGGCGAGGCCTCAGCAGCCTGCGCCTCTTGCTGAAAGGCGGCTGCAGCCTCAGCCTCAACATCCTTGGCGTCCATGGATCCAAAGTGCTTTTCAGCCAGACGCAGGGCCTCGTCGTGCTCAACACCGGCAAAGGCCAGCACGACTCTGTCAGGGGTGTAGAAACGACGGCGGTACTCGCGAATAGTGGCTGGGGTGATATCATCGAGGCGCTCGCGAGGACACAAGAGCGGGTTGCCGAGGGTGTTGTCCTTGAAGGCTGCAGTATGCACAAGTTCTGGCAGTATCATCTCCGGCTTGGCCCAGATTTCCTGCAACTCGTAGCGGGCGGTCTCAAGCTGTTCCGAGACTTCCTGGGCGGAGATTTTTGGAGCTCGTACAGTCTCTGCCAGCAGAGCAGTGGCATCGTCGACGGCATTGTTGAAGGTCATGGCCTGGTACATCATGGCCTCGCGTGATGAGGCGCAGTGGATGTTGCCGCCCAGCGTCTCAACCTGTGCCAACATCTCATCAGCAGAGCGTGTGGCAGTTGACTTAAAGGCCAGGCGGTCCATGATGTGGCTTACGCCACGTAGTGCCGGCATCTCATAGCGCGAGCCAGCGTCTATGTATACGCCAATGCCTGAGAACGGGCCGGGAACCGGCTCGGAGGTGACGCGCAGGCCATTAGGGAGCTTGGTGATAGATGACGGTGGTGGGGCCTATAGCAGAGACGAGTGGAGCAGGTAAGCAGGAAGGACAATGGGCAGCGAGGCGGCAAGGCACAAGAAACATACAGATGAGGAGGAGGGCGTAGCCAAGCCCCGGTGCAAGGCTGAAACAGATGACGATTTTGCTAAGCCGAAGCCGAGCCGAGAAACTGTTGACGGGCGGAGGCCCGAGTGGAGCGAGGACCGGAGCATATCGAAGCAAACTCAGGCTAAGAATACCAGCAAAGGATGCGGGAGAGCAGAGAGAAGGGCGCGGGCGTCACAACACCGAAGAAAACGAAAAAGTAAAAAAAAAAACTCTGTTGTCAATCAACAGATTCAAGCCAAGTCAAGGAAGAGCACTAATAAAATAGCCGCAAAAATATATCCGTTAACCCCCTGCAAAAAAGGAAGATTAACAAATAGCAAGGAAGAAGCCACCGCAGGAAAGGCAGATTTAAGCCCAGATAATGGAGAAATCAGATTGCGAGGTAGAAGCTTAAGACCTTGGAAACCCACACCACGATCATCCCAAGAAGAAACAGAGAAAAGGTGTAAAACAGTGGGGCTCCACGATTTTCTTATCAGGCCAATAGGCAAGGCTACCGATAAGCCTTGTGTCTACTGAAAATATCTGGGAGTGCACTATCATCAACGGCAAGATTAATTAACTATGCATTTCATGTATTGATATAATATATTCACATGCTGTAATGTTGTGCGAACAAGCAGTTGACTCCAGCCCTTCGCTTCTCTTGCAACTTGTGCATGCAGCCACAAGACCTGACACACGTCAAGCCACCGGAAACAGAAACACA
This sequence comes from Ceratocystis huliohia, assembly GCA_038382965.1. NCBI lineage: Eukaryota > Fungi > Ascomycota > Sordariomycetes > Microascales > Ceratocystidaceae > Ceratocystis > Ceratocystis huliohia. Next base: position 15,349 of record JAXCEX010000333.1, read on the forward strand.
GACAAACGTCCGGGTGCGTGCAGCGATAACAGAAAGAGCCTAGACAATAGAGACAACAGGGAGACGAAATCAAGCACCAAGAAAATAGGGAGAGGAACAAGACAAGTAAAAACTCAAATGAATCAGTACACCAAAAAAAGGAAAAAAAAAAGACAGACAAATCGCCAACAAAAACAGACAAGAGCCCCGAAAACAAAAGCAGGCAATAAACGAAAACTCCCCCATCCGGATCCAACGCCGTAGATACAAGAACAGAGCCTCGACCGGCCGCTGCACTGCTGCTATTTCTTTTTCTCCATTCTTCTCTCATCCTAATAAGGAGGTCCACAGAGAAAGTAAGAAACAATGCTAGAAAAAGGCATGCAAGAAAAGAAAGAGAAAAGAAACATAAGAGAAGGACAGATATATGGGCGGAAAGAAAAGAGAAAATAGTCAAACGAATGTAAAGCTCCCGCTACGGGATACCGTAGTACAGGATAAGCGGAAAAAAGAGACACATAACAAAGGGGGGGGAAGAAGTTGGTGAATAGCGTTTGTACAGGAGGCAGTATCTAAGCAAGAAGTTGCGTTACAGACACCTGACAAAGAGATTAGTCTTACTGCTTTTCTTTCTTCCCTCACAGCGCGTCTTTACGGCGCCTCCATCGAACCGGACCCGGAGTCTGAGGTAGCCGACGTTAAAGGCGTAAGACCATGGCTTGCATCCAACGCTTGGCCATCAAACACCCACGGGCCAGCGTGGTTGCGCGGTGTCAATACTTGGTCTTGGCCAGTCTGGCTGCCAGGCGATGGAGTTCTCGGACTAGGAATAGGGACCCCAGCTGAGGCGATGGAAGCAGGAGCATTGGCGGGAACATCGGAAAGAGCGGGTGTAGCAGCGTTGGAAAGCTGGGCTTCTCCCTGATCTTCTTGTATATCGGCTAGCTGCTGTTCGTCTATATTTAGGGACTGCAAAGCACCTGCAGGCAACACCATTGTGACATCACCATTAGCGTCAGTGGCAGCAGCGGGTGCCTGCAAGATTCTGTCATCTGCAGCTGCAACGGCAACAGTGGCGCTGACAGTAGCGGCAGCGGCGGCAAGCGTAGAAATAGGGCTGGTAACGGCGGCATCAAGATTGGATGAGCTGGCACCATCCAGCTGAGCACCAACAGCGGCCACGGGTGCGACACCAGTAGGGGCTGTGGGCATAGTGGTCTCGTCGGCTGCAGCAGGAGCATCGTCAATCATTTCCCAGCCTTCGGGCTCCTCAGGCTCGGCCTCAAGATCAGTGGTAGCTCTACAGTTAGGGCAGTGGAAGAGCGGATATGAGGGGCCATCAAGGAGGGCTTTGATGCACTTGAAATGCCAAGTGTGAGAGCATGGGGCGACAAAAAGAGTTTGGCATGGCTGTGAGAGGGGCCGCTGTTAGTTAAGGGAAAAGAAGGGAAAAAAAGAGAAAATAAAGAACGGAGGTTGTGAAATATCGATAGAGGGCAAGAAATAAGAAAAGACGACTTACGGCAATGCGACTCAGGCAAATAGTGCAGTCCTGTGAATTGGATGAAGCATTCGGCTTGGCCAAATTGCGGATGCGCTCATGGGCAGAAGTGCTGTGCATGAGACAGTCAGTTAATATGTAGCATAGGCGGAGGGGAGAAGTTGCATCTAAAAGAGCATAAACTTACTTGAACGGATTTGCAGAGTTCTGCCACCCGCGATTCACCTCAACACGCATCTTGACGCACCGGAACATGGTTTCTTCTCCACCACGGAAATCTATGCCCAGCTGGATGATATCGCCATCCTTAACGCGCCATGGCTTCGACTCCTGGCCTGGCGGACTCAGGCGGACGTGGTTGAGGAAGGTGCCGGACGAGCTCTTGACGTCCTTGATGTACCACTTGCCCTCATCGCACCAAAACTCGCAGTGGCGACGACTGACGACTTTGCTCTTGAAGCCAATAGGCGCAGCACTAGGCACGTTGCTGGGTACAGCACGGCCATTTTCGCGTTCGCTGTGGCGGCCGACCCTGAGAACTTCACTGCCAGTAGGAAGCTTGCGCAGAACAGTGGAAAACTCTAGCGATTGGCGGGTCGAGCGAGGGTCGGTATAGGCAGTCAAGCGGATTGAGTAATGGGATGAGGGAGAAGCTTCGGTGGAAGAACCAGGGGCAGCAGTAGCGGGAGCAGGAGCGGTATCGTTGGCGGCTGCAGAGACAGCAGCAGCGGCTGGCTCAGGGATAGACTCCATTGCGGCGACTGAAGCGCTAGGCGAAGGGTTTGCCGAGACAAAAACGGGACTTTCAACGTCGGACTCGACAACACTTTGCAGGGCAGGGCCAGAAGACGTGGACGGGACAGAGACAGCACGAGATAGGGGATGGATGGTGCCTGGTGTGGAGACAGCAGCAGTAGTGGCAGGAGAAACAGAAGCGGCTGTTGTGACACCGCTGGTAGAGGATTTTTCTATGTGATCAGGGCGCTGTTGTTGTTGTTGTGGTTGCACGGAAGTAGCGTTGGTAATAGTAGTACTAGCAGCAGTGTTGGCGGCAGTAGAACTGTGCAAGGGATTGCTTATAGATCGCGAAATGCGGTGCGAAGCAGATAAAGACGAGGCTGAGGGTGAAAGCAACGCAGCCGATGCAGATGTGGGCGAATGAGGGCGCGGTGGGCCAAGGTGGGACGATGACGACAGATCGATGGTAGTAGCAGAAGCAGGAGTAGGAGCAGTGTTGGGCGCGGCAGTAATAGTGGCGGAAGATGTGGCGGGAGATGTGGCGGCAGCGTGTCTGTGGGAAAGGGAAGGGTTATTGCCGTGATTCGTAAAGGCAGTGTTGGATGACGACGAAGAGGCGGTATTATTGTCACGGCCTGTCAGATGATGGGCGTAGTTTTTCAAATACGACAAGCTTCTGAGGCGAGAGCCACGGCTTGTTGGCGTTGTAGGCGAAGTGGCGGGCGATGATCGAGTGGGACTTAGGACGTGCCCAGAGACAACAGGAGGGCTGAACATGGTGAGAAGGGGGGGGGGGGGGGGGGGGAAAAAAAGAAAAAAAAAAAAG
>JAXCEX010000334.1:0-18284 GCA_038382965.1 Ceratocystis huliohia
CATACACTGTTCTCGTTCAACCCTCAACAAATGGGAGATTTTGTCTTTTGTCGAGGGGATGGACGGCCGACCTCAAAGGTGCCATCCCGAGGGTTGTAGGAGGGAAGGTTGTCTCGAACTTGAAGCTGAGTTTCAATATATTTAACATCTACGGGAATCACAGAGATCAAACGACGCCGGACAGAAGAGTTTTGCCGAGCGAGTAGATGTGGGTCTTTTTTTTTGTTTGTCTACCTAAAAATGTGGGTCTCCGGAAAGCCGAAGAGTATAAATAATATTCTATCGTAAGTATTGCCAGTTGAAAAAAAATCCCGCCCGGTTAGCTCAATCGGTAGAGCGTGAGACTCTTAATCTCAAGGTTGCGGGTTCGACCCCCGCATTGGGCTCAATTCCCAGTGCTCCAGTAACTCTGGATATCTACGAACCTCCTCCGGGATCCTTTTTTTTCGAAGCTGTGCTTTTTGATCTCCAACTTTCATCTTGGGTCAAAACCCAATGACGTCATCACTAATTGCCACATGAACGACAAATCATGCTGTCCCATACACAGCACACGCAGGAACCTTGTTCTTCAACTTTTCATTGGCCTCGTAGGGCCACAACTGGCGTCATGCTTCGTTTGTCATGGATTTTCTGCTTGTGGGAAGTGACCACACATATAGCCAGAAAGTATGTATACTTCTGCTGGCATCCTTCTAAACAGTTGTTAAGCTTCACAAGTTTCAGGGAGATGGAGGGAACTAAAGGGACTGGCTTGTTTCAGAAGCCCAAGAACAAAAGCTAACAGGAGTCGACAAAAATGTGCTATAATTCTTTAGAAAATCCGGGTAGGCGTTTTCGCCCATTGTTATAACATTTGTAGCCTGGCACTCCGACTTAAGCTCTACTTTATCTCAGTCTATGATTTCTTCCGGCCTCGCGTTGAGGTAGATTTATGACCAACTTCACTACTTTCCTTAATTGGATGGCGCTTGCCATTTAGCTTTTCTTGGCCTTGGCACTGTTCTCCAGGTTCTTTAGATTTTACTACTAAGAGGTCACATGACCACCACTCTTCTCCTATTGCACTGAAGCTGTTGATAAATTAATTGAGGACTAATGTCCCTTCACATCGGCTGTTTACCCGGTGTTCTTCCAGATAGAGTCTTTTTTCTCCCTCAACCACTGATAAATAAACCTTTGCAATTATTTTCATTCCTTTGCTGCACTTTCCGCAAGTCATTTTTTAGGTAAGGCATGAGTCTCACGAAACACTCGCTACACGGTTTGTTGTTGCTTGCCTTGCGTTACTTCATTTATTTTATTCCTGGGGGCCCTTTCTTTTGTATCCACCTTAACTTGAACTCAAGACCGATCGATGCCTGTAGCCAGACATACATACCTTGGCTCCTCTCACATCCTTTCCCTTCGCTTCGCTCTCTCCCCAGATCCTGCACCATCTAGTTTGATTGTACCCAAACAATAGCGCTCTATCTATTACGTTCAGCCCATCAACCCCAGAGACCTTCCTCCACAGTTATCCGCTCACTCCAGCTCGCCTGACCAGTTTCTTTTTCCACTTATCATTCTATCATTTCTCTTTCCCCTTGTATTTAATGAAGTTACTGTACATCTTCAGCTTATTTGTAAACTGCTTGATGGAAACCAGAGCTTGAATCCAGCTCTCCACTGATTCAAGTCCAAGCTCCTGATTTAGTGTTAAGCTGTGCCCTTGTGCCAGCCTCAATTTACCTGCCTGTCCCCCCCCCCCCCCCCCCCCCCATCCCCTTTTCCTTCAACCCTTCATCGTAACATATTGCGGAAGGGCGGCGCTGCTGAACGGCCCCCATATCCGTCAAAATATCTTCTTCATCTTCTTCCCGTATTCCTTCCAACATTCCCCTCCGAACTCTACGACCAGACCGTACAAAATCACAAGCTCAGTCTCGTTCTTACTCTCAATCTACGCTCAACTCTTCTGTTGCCGACCAACCACCCTCTACTAATACCCGAGCCTCGAGAACCTCACACAATTCAACTTCATCAAGTCTCCGACATCCGATTACCGCTTCTCAGTACTCCGAAAACGCTCCTCCACTTTCCCTCACTGAAGACTACTCCGATTTCTCCAGCGAGTCCTGGACCGATACAGGTGACATAGCTGAACAACTCGACGACGAGGACCCGCTACGCGACTGTATCGCTGACGATCCACACGACGAAATCTTGCACGGTGTCAAACGCCCACTCACAAAGAAACGACGTCGGAATCATACGAATACCCGGAGTTGGTCTCCCACTCACGGTAATATCCGGCGAGAGTCTATCGACAAGGAGTCTATTGTTGTACCTTCGTTCATTCGCCACAGAACTCCTGGAAGTCTTGAGCGATTATTTGTCTCCATCATGGGGTCTAACCCGATTCACGGGCTTACTGGGAAGCCTCTGATTTATTTCACCAGTATTTTCGTATCCCTGGGTGTCTTTCTCTTCGGATATGATCAAGGTGTCATGTCCGGCATCATTACGTGCGTTTTCTTATCCAATCGAAGCAAAAGCATGCACATGTATAGTCATCTCTAATCCATACTAACATCGCTTAATCAATAGTGGGCCTTACTTCAAAGACTACTTTAATGAACCGTCCAAGGCCAAAGTCGGCACCATGGTTGCCATTCTCGAAATTGGTGCCTTGATATCTTCTTTAGTGGTTGGGAGAGTCGGCGATATTATCGGTCGCCGCAAGACTATCTTTTACGGGTCTTGCATCTTCTTTATTGGCGGCGCTCTACAGTCATGCGCGACAAACATGGAGATCATGATGCTTGGGCGTATCATTGCTGGTCTCGGCGTTGGCGCTTTGTCTACTATTGTACCCGTCTACCAATCAGAAATCTCACCGCCTCACAACCGTGGCAAGCTCGCCTGTATAGAGTTTTCTGGCAATATTATTGGCTACACTACCTCTGTATGGGTTGACTACTTTTGCGGCTTCATCGAAAGCAACCTGTCTTGGCGTATCCCCCTGGTTATGCAGTGCGTTATGGGAGCATTGTTAGGCCTAGGAAGTTTGATCATTGTGGAGTCGCCGCGCTGGTTACTTGACAATGACCACGATGAAGAGGGTATTGTTGTCATCGCTAACCTGTACGGCGGCGGCGATATCCAGAACGCCAAGGCTGTAGAGGAGTTCCGCCAAATCAAAAAAGACGTGCTAATCCAGCGTCAGGAGGGTGAGCGGTCGTACAGTGAAATGTTCCGCCGTTATTCACGTCGTGTATTGATCGCTATGTCGGCTCAGGCTCTTGCACAACTGAATGGCATCAACGTAATTTCTTACTACGCGCCATACGTTTTTGAAAGTGCTGGATGGGTCGGCCATGCCGCCATTCTCATGACGGGCATCAACGGCATTACGTACTTCCTTTCAACTATTCCGCCATGGTATATTGTCGATAAGTGGGGCCGCCGTGTGATTTTGCTCTCGGGTGCTATCGCAATGGCTATTTCGCTTACAGCAATTTCGTACTTCATCCACCTAGACACATCGTGGACACCTTCGATGGTCGTTGTGTTTGTTATGATATATAATGCGGCGTTTGGATATTCTTGGGGCCCAATCCCTTGGCTATACCCTCCTGAGATCCTTCCTCTAAGCATCCGTTCGAAGGGTGCTAGTCTATCAACGGCGACAAACTGGGCATTCAACTGGCTTGTTGGGGAGCTGACCCCCATTCTCCAGGAATGGATTAAGTGGCGCATGTATCTGATACATGCCTTTTTCTGTCTTGTCAGTTTTGTTGTCGGTAAGTGCCTACCTCGCCTTTGTTTTATTTCATTACCTCTATCTCCATACATCTGTATGAGCCTAACTGCTAACATGTTCTTAGTCTACTTTCTCTACCCTGAAACCTGCGGCGTGCGTCTTGAAGATATGGATCAATTATTTGGAGATGCCAGCACAGCTATCGGCACACCTTCGATGCATCCCAACGAAACCGCTTCGCTGATTCCCGGTTCATCTTCGGGGGCATCCCCCCGTGCTCGCCCAGGCCAGTTCACAGCCGAAAACTTTGCTGTTCCAGGCTTCTCGTTGGATCCACCCGACCACCTATCAGGCGGGGCTGCAGTGGCTGCGGCAACTTCGGCACGGAAGAAGGGCAGTAATGCTGCAGTAGATGGAGCCAGAGGATGGCTTTCACGTGTTACAGGCATTGGTGGGCAGTCACGCGATTCTGATGCTGAGTATGCCCCTATTAATCAGAGTGACGAAGCATGAGGTAGCGTGAATGAATTTTTGAGACGGGGGGAGGTTATTGCTGCTATACGGCGAGGCACTCGAAGTTTCCTTTCCTTTCTTGACTCTTGCATTGATGTGAATGACATGCTAGATCGCATATTCTTTTGTTTCTTTTCCCCTTTTCCTTCATTTATTCATATTGGTTAGGATAGAAGAGGGTTGAGAAGGGAGGTCAAGTTTACCGTTTTGTTCGATGTGGCGTGGTTGTCCAACTGAAGAAACATAATAGCCAGTTATTAGAAGCGCTCTTTGGCTTTGCGATTTCTTCTGTTGGGGACAAACATAGATGCTTGGATTACTTGTTCATATTGACGTCTTTTTGCTTCATATCTTAAAAAGCATTGCCATGTTTATAGTCTGGTATTGGTTCGTAAGTTTTGGCAGGACAGAAGTGGCCCACTTTACAGATACACTATATCTCTTTTTGTGAACCACAACCTCTAGTATACATGCTCATTTCAACGTCGACTTGACACCTTGAAGCCAGCCACCCCGGATCTACCTACCTGTACCTTTTGTTGTGTTATTTCTCGCCTTTCTTACACCGGGCCATGGCTAGCAAAATCGAAATTCTCCACGCGTACCGCCAAATGTACCGGCACCTGATGCGCGCTGTACGCAACACCAAGCCGCAATCACAGATTGGTCGCATACAATTGCGTGCGGCTTTCAACCCAGTACCGGGCACTCGTGAGTACGGCCAGCCATTTGATGCGGATGGCATCAAGCGCACACTCTGGTTTCTCAAGGCAGCCGAAAAAGAAGCCGGCCTCGAGCATCGCGTGCTCAAGAATCTACTCCTGGTGGCCGGCGTCAGACAGCAACTGATGCGTGTCCCATGGTCGATGATGCTAAAGAAGAATCCTAAGTCAATGCAAGTCTAATCAAAGACAGGGAAGCTACATACAAGAGAGGCTAACTTCTGGGTAACAGGGACAACCATCGGCTAGTCCAGCATGCGTATGACCACTATGACCGTACGATTGAGATGTTGAATAAGACCATGGGGCTACGGTTGCAGTAGAGGATAGAACAGATTGGTCATGACCTACTGCCGAGAGTTATCTTCGTTTTCATCTGTGAGTTTTAGGGGCCATAATAGCTAGTGGTGAATGGTTTTTCTGGTATTTTATTAGGGTTAGATCGAATCACAGGGTTAAGCCTAGTGATTCCCGCAGACGTTAAATAAATTCAATTTCAGGTTCTGGGGGTTGAAAAAGTAATAGACAAGAAGAAAAGTTTTCCGGCGATTGGCCTGTGTACTATCGCAACAGGAACCAAGGCTAAACACAATAAACAACAATGGAATTAAAGAAGGGCTTCCGCAGATCCTTGAAGGCCCTTCCGGCGGTCTTGAGTCTTGTACAGGGCCATGGCAAGGGGAGCAAAGGAAGAGAAGCCGTAGCGAAAAGCGCAAAACAAGGCCGACGAAAAACCTCGGGAAATCCTCTTTTTGCCGGGGCATTGGATAATTTTTTCCCCCTTGCTAATAGTCTACCAGCCAACGACACTCTTTTCCACCCTCCGCCTCTCGCTATTTGCTGGATATTCTATTTATGCTTTTTTCTCAACCACACTCAATCCTGGCCACTGACTTTTACCTTTACATGACTTGTACCAGGCCAACACAAGAAAACCCTCTGAATCCTAGGCTTTCGAACCTTCCGAACCTTTGAATCACCCAGTCGCAAGCCTGTGTTAGCAGCCGGCTCCTCATGCCTCGATAAACTTGAACCATTGATAAGCCAATTGCGACTTTCCTTCTCTTATGAGATCTCTGCCAACCGGGTCTATCCTTTAGATACAACAATATACCTACCCACCTACGCTCTTCTGTGTTCGTTTCTTTGTCCTCCGCGCTGGTGCCTCCTCTCCTCCTACACACCCATCTACGCCTACGACCCAACCATGCTGGCTCTCTCTATCCAGACCCTGGGCGAGCAGCCCAAAGAGTTTCTCCGAAAATATCACGTCGAGGTCGCGGCATGTACCAGCAGCGTGGTTTCGACTACCACTGCCTTCCCGCTCGACAGCATTAAGACTCGGATGCAGACATACCGCTATCCTAGTGTTGCCGAGTGCGCCCGCCAGACGTATAAATCGGAAAAATTGCGCGGCTTCTTTCGAGGTGTGTAGCTGGCTGGCTCCCGTTCTTTCAGCTCAGGTTCATAATCCCGTTCCCGTTGGTTGTGTCAACCTAAGGCTGTTTCCCCCTCTGGTCATTGTACTAACCAACGCCGCCCCTCCTTTACTCTAATACAGGCGTCGCTGCTCCCGTTATGAGTGTTACCGTCGTCCGCACATGTTCCTTCTCTGTGTATACACGCGCCAAGAAGTTCTACTCATCGCTCTTTGAGAAAGCGTTCAATTACAACGTACTCGATCATGTAGCAAGGCCTGGTGCATACCCTAACCCTTATACAATTGCCTGCTTCGGCGCCTCAGGCGCAACAGCCGGTGCGCTGGTTTCGTTCATGGCCTGTCCATTTGAATTAACAAAGCTCAGTGCTCAAGTCTCAGTCCTTTTGGCAGCGAAGGTCGGGCAGACTGGCGATAGTGAGAAGAAGAGACTGGCTGAGAGCTACAAGAACAAGGGGACATTTCAGACTATGGCTCATATCCTTCGAAATCGTGGGCCTTTGGGTTTGTACACTGGGTTTAACTTGCATCTTGGTATGTTTAACACTCACCTTAGTCTCGTTTTAGAGGGACACTGGCGGCCTCTTTTCCTCTTCTCGTGTTGACCCATTTACTAACTCGGCTCACTTTATGGCCTTTTAGTGCGCGACACCATCGGCACCGGCGTGTACTTCATGGTCTACGAGTCTGGCAAGCAAATAACCTCAAGCATCTTCGGCAGCAATCCAGACAACAACAAGCTGTCTGTTGCTGTGGCCGGTGGACTTTGCGGTGTTTTCTCGTGGGCCGTCATCTACCCCGTCGATTCGGTCAAAAGCATATACCAGCGCAACTCGCTGACGTCGTTGCGCGGCGAGAAGGTTCCTCCTGCACCACGCGTCCAGTTCTTCAAGCGCAACATGTACCGTGGTTTAGGCGTATCCATCACCCGCTCAGCCGTTGTAAACGCAGTATTCTTTACCTTTTTTGAGGGTATCAAGAAGGATATTTCCAAGGGCCTAAGCCAGGACGAGGTCCACAAACTAGGCTGAGCTGGCTCAAGCTGATTCGCTTTGCTCTAAACTCGGTAAGCCAGAGCTGAGCAGACATAGAATAGGGCTTTTCAGGCTTCAACCGTATAGCACCTGTTGACCTGCGTCCCTACTCGCCTCGTTTTTGCTTAGCATTCGATGAACGCGACACTGCACTTATTACATGGACGTGTGCGGGCTGAGTAGCGACCCTCCTATTATGGGCATCTCGTGTTGCTTGGAGGCCGAGACATTTGGCCTATGTCAGGCCGGGTCTAGACTAGACCAGACCAGAGAGTTAGACCTAAGAGGTGCGTCTTCGTTAGGCTCCACCTCTCGGTCTTTTTTGCATCCTCTTCCTCCAATTAGCTTGGTTGCCTGCTTTCTGTATGCTGCCGGATTGCCTATCAAACTGAAGCTTGTGGTCCGTCCTTTCTATTTCTACTTGACTTGCCTCAGTTCCCTCCTCCTTCCTTAACTTTGGATGTCATTTTGTGGCCTCTAAAGCATATCCCCCTCCCCCCCCCCCCAAATCACATGCACTCTTTTCTATTCGTAGGCCATGTCTGCCTATTGGGATGCGTTGGGAGGAGATGGGGTATTTTGTACTACTATTACCTTCAGATCCTTTTTCTTGTTGTTTATTGCATGCCACTTACTTGGCCGACCTTCTTCCCTTTTTTCTAGAGGTTGCTTTTTTTTCTGTTGCTCATATCCATAGACTTTACATACCCACGTTTCTTTTTTGGGTTCTGGTTGTTTTTATATATAACATGCACGATCAAACCATTAAACAATATACACCTACATATTGTTGCTGGCTTCCGGTCCGGCTACTTGCTTACAATGCTATTGTTCTTGTTGTTTTGATCTTTATTTCCAAGTTGCCCCTCTGTGACGGTTTTGACGTCAATTTCCCCCATTGGGCCGGTATGGATCGCGTGTAGTAGGTAAGTGGGTGCTCTTATGTGGTGTTCACATGCACAACAAGGGCGAAAAGACGTTGCCGATGCATCCATGGTGGAGCCAAAAGAAAAAAACATGTAAGCAAAAAAGGATCGATAATGCCGTGGGGGTAGAGAAGGAAGATAAGTGAAGGCCCAACTAAGAAAAAAAGGCGCCGGCCGAGAGAGGGGAGGAGAAAAGAAAATGCGAAAGAGGCTGTAGAAGGAGGGAAGAAAGGGCCCCTATAACTCGCCCTCCATATGCACCTGCACGTGGAGTCTATCAATGAACGGTAGAAAAAGTCGCGTCCGTCCGCGTTGTTGGTGCGTATGCATGAGGGGAAATGTTGGATGAAAGGTGGGCTAGACTGGGCCAGAGCTAGACTTGGGACCAAATTCTTCCTATGCTTCTCGTTGTTTTCATTTGCTAAGCATCAGCAATAAAACAAGTGAAAGCCAAGGAAAAGCAAAGAAGCAACGTGGAGAAAGAGGGACCTTGATAGGAGTTGGTTGTAGTGGCCTGGTCTGTGCGACACTGAGTTGCGTATGAACCCTAGTGAGTGACCTTCCGTTAACCTAACCCTTAAGATCAATGACGTTGTAGTTTTGTCTCACCAAACAAAACCAAAGGCAGAAACAAACCATCAAGTTTTCGTACGTTTGGGATTGTTTATTTGTGAACTGAACAATCTAGTATAGATATATCGACCATGGTAAAGGAACACACAGTAAAGTACTTTCCAATCAAAAAGGCTATGGAAGCACCCACCACGCAACGCAGCACAATGTAATGCAGCGCAGCGCCTTGTTCCGGTCGGGCTGTGATTGGGCAGGGATGGATTTTGAGCTCTTCGTTTGACGGGTTAGGTGTGGCGTCGTGCGGAAGTTTTGTGACTTAAGAGAGGTTGGTTCTTGGTAACTTGGTGTAGCAGCATGCAGACAGCATGCAGACGACAAAGTGCCGATCTGCGGTGAGCACAAGAGTAAAGAGAGCTCAGTTGAAGGAAAGGCCACGAAAACCTCTCCAGTGTGAGGGACTAGGTAGGAGGAGAGACAAAGAGAGCACGGGACATGGCCTGACGGAATAGGCCAGGGAGGTAGAGGGGCAGCTAGGACAGGACAAGACAGGGCATCACCGCTGTTCTGCAAGACAGGACATGACAAGGCAGGCAGGTAGCCGGAAAAAAGATAGGGCAGGGAAAGAACAAGGCAATGCAGAACGGCACGGGCTATCGGCCGTGTCTTATGTCTTATGTGTCTTGTGTGTATGCGTGTTGTTGTTCGTGCGTGTGCTCACAGGGCTTGCGCCTGCCGACTCCTTGTCCGTGACTTATTTCTTGCTTCTGGGCTTTAGATACTTGCTCCTCACTACTCACCACTCGCTCCTCGCTTCTCGCTCTTGCTCTCTTGTGTGATCTTGCTTTTGTTGTTTACCCGTTTGTTGTCTGCTGTCTATTGCCGGTCGTCTTGTTTTGTGTTTTCTCTCCATCTTTCCTCCATCTCACCTCTGTTGCCAGCACAGTTGCTATGAAGCATAAAAGAGGGTCGCTGTGCTTTTCGCGTATGCAACCGCATCTTGCACACAGCTTTCTCCAGACTTTGTGTTTATTTGGTTTTATTTCGGATTTGTTGCCTCGTTTTTTCTTCGGTCGGCCTTTTGTGTGTGTATGACGACGTGGAAGGGAACGGGGGATAGACGGGTCTGAGCGATTCGAGGTGTTTGCGTCTACATGTGCGTGTATGTGTATCTGTCTCAAGAAAATTGCGGTTCTTGCTTGCTGTTTACACTCCTCTCCAAGATTGTGGTTCTTGACTCTTGTTTCGTGTTATATCGTGTGATGTCATAAAATGGATAGAAGAAAAAAGAAAAGACTGAGCATTTGATTAATGGTAGATGATGTTGAGAAAAATTTTCTTTGGCGTAGCTTCTTGTTGAGCACAAGGCTGAGAATTTCAAGCCTTTTTTGCTTCCCCTCCCACAAGGCTATGATATCCGCTTTCTAAGGCTAGTTGAATCATCATCACCACCGCTGCCTTGTGAGCGCTCCTTTGCCCTTTGCCCATTGTCGATTGTATCATATTTTTTTGCCTAAATTTCCATAATTTTTTTTCGAGGCCAGCCAAGCATCCGCCCCCTCTCTCCTTGCTTTCTTTACTCTCATCGTTCTCCTCATTTGGACGATGGACCGCCGCTTTGATTCGATTCCAGTGTAAAAAAATTCTCCTTTTTTCTCTACTGATTTGGAACAAAGCATTCTTGCCTTTGCAAGGCCCAATTTTTGCGCGTCCCCTCTGTGGAATTTTTCTTTCCTCTACATCTCGTCTGTCCTTTAATATATGAGGGGATAAACGAGACGCCCATCGTCGTCCTTGTCGCTATCGTGCCTATCGTCGTCAGATTCTTGATTTTTCATTGTTTCGCTGCTGGACCGCATTAAAATCTACGTTTCTTCTCAGTGCCTTTTTGAGCTGATTTTCTTTTCCTTTTCAGGCTTGTCAAAATCGCATTACTCAAACTCGTGGCTACTAACTGTTGTCAGCACTCGATCTGTTCGATCGGCGCATTTTTATCCTAATCGCTCTTGTTCCATTTCATCTGCTTGTTATCGTGGCCTAATTTCTTTTTCGACTTCCCTTCTACCCTTTTAATCGATCGTCATTAGTTGTGTGACTTGGTTACTATACTGCAAATTTCTAGTAAGTCAACTAAAGACATCGACCGAATCTTAGTCTCGCTTTGCGGTGATTACCGCGGCCAACCTTCATGCCATCACTGTCCAAACAACTCTTCCAACATCGGCCTTGTTGACGAAAGCCTATATCATCATCATCGGCATCACTTTTCTCATTTTCGTCGTCGTCGTCGTGCTCTTCCACTCCCACTAGCTTGGAACCTTATTCTCTACGACAGGCACACGGCCGGCCAGTACATATAAAAGTTGTCTGCTATATCTCCATATTGCCCTCTTGAGCCTCGCTTGCTGAGTTGGGATATTCCTTTGGCTTGACAGCCACCCCTGCCCCCTCGTCCCCTTATATCCCCTATATAGAGGGCCTAGCCAGTATAACAAGACACATAACGCAGGACTACCATTTCCCCCCATTCCCTCATTTCCCACTCTCCCTTTCAGACTCCCCATCCTTTGCAGGAGGAGCAGCGAAAAACAGTCTATTGTATTAATCGGGTTTCTATATAGTACTGGCTTTCCTTTTTTTTTTCTCTGTTTTTTCCTCTTACTGTCGCTTTGCTATACATACGTACTATAGACAAGGAGTCGTCGCACTTGAAGTGTTGCGTCTTGCGCCTACGCCTGCATCTGCAGCTGCATCTGCGCGCTGTATCTTTTCCCTTCCTATTTGCACGCCGTTTTATAACCTCCAACTTCTGGATGCCTGACTTTGCCGCCGATATTGGCCAAGTGTGCTCCTGATCACGGATAGCAACAGTAAGAACAAGCGACCACAACCTCAACATCAACAACGTAACGAGGCACTACTGTCTGTTGGCTTTTCGTCTGTCTTGTCTTGTTTTGCTCCCTGTAGCCTGTCTACAATAAGTCGTACGCCCATTACACTGCGTCGCTGCTGGTCACTTTCAACTTTAAGACCCAATCTATAGACAATAAACACTGCATTTTGAGTGTTCCCCCCCTTGGCTCTTCTACCTTCTTCCCTCTTCTCTCTCCCTGAACTCGACACGCATGCACATACAAGTTGCTCCCCTAGTCGTCGTCGCTCAATTATTCATCTGTACGCACACTTGCCTTTTTATCTAGTTCGGCTCTCTCTCTTCCTTGGCTTGCGCTGTCTGACTTTAGTCTCTATTAAAGACGTATCATCCCGCCATTCCTACAGCATACAACAGGCTGGTCCTTTCTAGCCCCTTTTTACCTCGTTCTCTCTTGCTGCCCAGCTTATCAATCATACAAATTAACATGCATACTGGGCTATAATGGTGGGAAAAGGAAAACACAAAGACGGTGGACCCTCCAAGAGAAAGGCCACTGGCTCCGGGAAGCCTCACTCGCATAATAAATCCCGACGACATCAACAAAATCACCGTAGCGGTGCTGGCGGCGGCGGTAGTGATCGGGCGGATATTGTGTCACAAAATCTCGTTGCTAAAAAGGCCGTCCCCCAACTAAAACACCAGTCATATCTTGAAATCGTCGAAAATGTTGACAAAAAACAGAAAAAACTTGAGCTCGAGGTGTGTTTTCTAATGCTATCCTCTGTCTCTCTGAATCATGGCTCGCTCAGCGGGTTAACTAACTCAGTATTTATCCTTTTGTTTTCTTCCCTCTCTACAGGCTACCTTTGATACCACTCCACCAGCTGGCTTTGAGTTTGTACCTATTGGCAACCCCGAGCTCACTGCTCTATGTAAAGACATCTCCCGCGAAAAAGCCGCCATGATATTTGTTGTATCAGTATGTTTATATCCTCTGCCCGGCACTGTTTCTTATAGTGTCTCTACCTATGCTTTAGCTAACCACTATTACTCTCGCTTTGCTAGAATAGTAAAGCGCACCAAAATGAACTTTCAGTGCATATGAACCGAATGGGTCATCATGTCCGCCAAACCATCGTGGAAGAAGCCAGGAAAAAGCTGGGCTATAAGGGAACATCTACTGTTACCGATGCCCTGCCAGAAACACAGGAGCTCATAAATGCACAAGCTGATGCTGCGCTTCGTGATTTGTTCCCCAGAATCCCGAATACCGATCGGCAAGAAATCATCAATTATGCCTTCCAGCTGGTTTGTCTCTCCCTTTCAATGATGGTTTCTGTTGCACACGCATACTAATCCTCTGTCTTAGGGCGCTAAATTTCATGGCGAGCCCGTAGTTGGTCTTCAGACAGACCTTTCTCTTTCCCGGAGAGTACAACTTGCTGTTCTGTCTCACATCCGACATAATCATACACGATATGACGAGCTTCTCCGCGAGACCTCATGGATGCATGCTAGAAAGGCCGTTGAAAAACCCTGTCTAGATGTACTTGTGCAGTGGAGAGGCGATGAAGAAAACGGTCGTGATAGCCTGGACGAGATTCTTCGCGAGGTTGTCATCATCTCGGATGATGAAGACGACGAGTATTTGAGCACCGATGATGATGACAATAGTGATGATGATGCTAGTGATACCATGGACACTGGTGAGAACAGCAAGGATAGCCATATCAATGTTGATGTCGCGACAGCACCACTAGCAAATCCAATGCCCCAGCCTGCCTCTCGAATTTCACATCACGTTACTTTGAGCTCTGCCGGCTCATCCCAAAATCATCCGATTTTTTTGTCTTCGCCTGCTAGCTCAAACTATCATGGTCAACACATACCCGGCTCGCCCCACGAAGCAAAATCCGCTAGCCGGAGTCACCACTCCGATAGAATCACGCGCTATAGATACTCTAATGCTCACTTACACAGAGACAGAGCCTGGAATTCCGCACTTGACCGACACCGGAACGGCGTTGGAGCATCACATGATGTCCCGGTGCGTGAAGTGCTTTACAGAGTTGGCCCCCCACCACAGCCTACAGTAACTTCCGCGAGCTCGGAAGGTCATATACCAATGCCTGTTTCTGTGCCAATCCATGCTGCGGCCGTTGCATCATCTACTGTTCACATTAGCTCTCTGCCCCATGGCACTGTTTCGTCTGTTGTTGAGAGGGTGTCAGCTTCTCCTGTGAATGTGGATGTTACTAGAACCGCCCCTAATACTGCATCTGGCCCTTCTACTGCTGCACTACCTCAGAGCACTCAAGGCCAAGACGTTGGCGTCTCTTCACAGCCAACAGATCAGAGAAAGTTAGGGTCCCCTTTGCCTGTAGTGCAACCCAGACCTGGGCCAGCTATCCAGACACACTCAGCCACGCTAGCGCAAGAATTTGCTGTACCATCTATCGAGACATCTCCTACTCAGCCTCTAGCAACTCCCAACAAAGTCCCCCATGGCCACTCTGTTAACTCTAATGGCAAACGATCTTATGATGACAATAGTGACGATTCTCCCCGATATCACAGATTGGGCTCTACTGCTTTTCCAACAAGGCCATGGAATGATTCACCCTACCCCAAACGCCGGAGAGTCACAGGCTATTCTCCTTTTGGCTCTTACGATAGCAGACAACCAGAATACAATAGATACCCAACCTGGGACAGTGAAAGCTGGCCGCGGCCTCGGCTGGTAGATAATCCTAGCCCATCGAATTTCCGCCGACCCATACGTCCACCTCAACATGGTTATGACCAACATCATCACTCCTCCAATACCTTAGGTTCCAGGCCGCCCCGATTCGAACATGGCTCACGTCAGCACCCAATCGATGTTGACGACCGACTGTACGTACAACCGTACCGTTCCCATGACTATAAAGCCCAACAAGAACCGGAACAGCAGCAGGCGCAACAACAGCAGCCCTCCCATGGCACTCCTGTTGTTGCCAGACCTCCACCCTTCCATACCACTGGCAGTGAGGCAATTCAGAATGTAGGTGTTGCACATTATCAAGACGAATTCCAGCGACCTGTTGCGCCGCAACCCGGAATGCATGACAATGGCGAGTGGATAAACCCGCATACACCCCACATACCACCTGCCACATTTGGGAGCTCAACGCTGCATCTGCCGCATCAACATCATGAAAAAAATTACCAAAACTGGTATGCCTACCCAGAGCCACCGCATTCACATGTGCTTCTTCCACTCCAGCATAGCTATGAGTTCTCCCATCAGCCTAGAAGACGAGAGGATCCTGGGTTTAATCGAGATCGAGAACGAGAGATCGAGCGTGAACGTGAGCATGAGAATGAGCGCGAGCGGAGTCGACAGCGCGCACTAGATCCTAAGTCAGAAATGACATATGAGAAGTGCCGAAGGAGGCTCTCACGGCGATACAAGACACTACCTCCAACTTTAAGGCGGGCCACGTCGCCGAATCCATCGACGTTCTATGTTCGGCCATCACATGCGGCGCGGGGAGCATGAGGCGCATATGTGAGTGTGTCTATGTTTCTCTTTCATAAGAGAGTTGTATAATAAGCATATTGTATGAACTTGAGATATAGTTAAAAAGCGTCATAGTATTACCTTATTTTTTGCTTTCCTCGCCTTTATCAAAGACTTCCCGCAGTGTTGTACAAGCTGAGTGGGTTTTGGTTATTTGAGTACATACATGAGTGGGCCATCGACTAAAGAGGGTAATGAATCCATTCCTTGGCAGATGTCATCTCTGTAACAACCTTCCCTCCTACAGCCCTCGGGATGGCATCTTTGAGGTTGGCCGTCCATCCCCTCGACAAAAGACAAAATCTCCCATTTGCTGAGGGTTGAACGAGAACAGTGTATGTCACTGATGAACTGCCATTCCTACTCGTCTTCGGGCGAGTAGAGTTTTATGAAACCCTGAGGCCTTTTTTGTTTCCCCGTTTTGAGGACAGCCTCGCCAATTTTTCGCACCCTTTTACCTTTTACGCTACACTTTTTCGCGATCATCAACTCCTCTCGCTGATACACATACTTCAACTCGGGACACCATCTTCACAGCTCGACAATGGACTGACGTTCCACGGAAGGTTCAGTCAGTCCAACCTTTTCTTTTGTTTTTCCTTTGTTTTTTGGAGGGAGGAAGATGGTTGGATTGGGGGACATGTTGAGGAGGCTCTACGTGGACGCAGAAAGAGTCCTCTTTTTCAACAACTGCCATTTTAATAAACTGCGACAACCGACATTCCAGAAAAGAGGACAAAACCCGCGTACTCAGCCGAGGTCAACCCCTCGTGCCGATAGCCGTTGGCCTCTTAGACTTCTCGACATATGAACGGGGCCGTAGGCCAAAAACACCAGGCAATCAATCTTGGAACTTCCCGCGGGGAAAGCCGAGTCGAAGAACCTTTCGGTGTTCACACCGGGCCCTTGATAGTCATGGAAGGCTTCTGAACCTCGCGCACACCTGCAAATGCTGACTGCCCGGAAGAGGTGTCGGGGGACGACATCTCCTTGCCCCTTTTCCGTCTAGATCATGCCGTCGTATTGCTATGAAATAACTAGTAGGTAGACGTTAAATAATACAAACAAACAAACAAACAAAAGCTGCGAAGCGAAAGCTAGACAGGCCCTAAGGATAGATGGAATAAAAATAGACTGAGTGCAAAAAGAAGAAAAAAAGAATAGATGCAGCGAAGACATCAAGAACAAAAAATACAGAGATGCTCACTACCAGGGTCGAACTGGCGACCTTCGCATTACTTGATATTCGGGGATTGAATATTAGTACGACGCTCTAACCAACTGAGCTAAGCGAGCGAAGACTTTCGTGATCTCCGACATCCGGAGATCAAACGGCATAGAAATGGAAAATGTGCCAGCACTCAATTTTTTTTTTTGCGTGGAACAGAAGGAGCAGAGGAGAAGGAGAGGGGGCCAAGAAGACGAGAAGAGGGGGGAGGTCGAGAGAAGGAGATACAAAATGAGGACAGGAGCGGAAGGAGATGTCGAAGGGGCGCGAAAGGTGTATTTCCTGAGAGCCCTTTCTCCTATCGACCATGGACTGGACAACGCAAAACGGGTTAGAACTGGACCAGGAAAAGACAGCCCTCCTGCACATCAGGGGCAGGAAGAGGACCAAGGGCAACCCGCCAGTCACGATTGAAGGGCATGGCACACTCAAGGCCACTGGACCCAAGGAATCTCTACGGTGGCTAGGCCTTCATATAGACTCCAAACTCCTGTTCAATAAACACATCGAGAACGTTACCGCTGGCATCAACCGAGTGGCAAACGGCCTGAGATATCTAGCCGGATGCTACAAGGGAGCAGATACAACAAGCATGCTGACGGCAGCCCGATCATGTGCGTTGAGCAAAGTACTCTTCGCCGCGAGCACGTGAATAGGAGCCGAGACGACCCAAACAGCAGCCGCAAAGATGGACGTCGCTATCAGGAAATGCCTCAAGGCAGCCCTTCCAATGTATCGCACAACGCACACAGAGTGCATTCACCACGCAGCAGGCTTCCCCCCTATCGAACTTCTCTGGAAGTACGAACAACGGAGAGAAGCCATTCGCTGGCACACACTGGACGACAAGCACATACTGCGAGGACCGCAGTACAATCCAGTAGTAGAAAGGCTATGCA
Organism: Ceratocystis huliohia; assembly: GCA_038382965.1. Classification (NCBI taxonomy): domain Eukaryota; kingdom Fungi; phylum Ascomycota; class Sordariomycetes; order Microascales; family Ceratocystidaceae; genus Ceratocystis; species Ceratocystis huliohia. The sequence continues at coordinate 17,513 of JAXCEX010000334.1, forward strand.
AAATGCTTCCGGCCAAGATGGAAAAACACACGGAACTCAGACCGAAAGCATGTGGCCCAACGATGACTCCCCGAAAGTGGCTAAGCAAAGAAGACGAAGCCAAGAGACATCTGGAGGTCCTAGAAATGGCCAACCCGACGACGTTGGTAGCTTATTCCGATGGGTCGAAAGACAAGGAAGACAATACCGGCGCCGGTTGGGTCATCACCCAGAACGACAAATACCTGGAGACCGGAAACGTCGCTTTGGGCAAATGGATGGAGGTAGCAGGTGCAGAAGCGTACGCGGCCCTCGAGGCAACAAAACGCGCGACAACACACAGACACGGAGGAAATCTGGATTTGTCTAGATAGCCGAAGCGTCGTAGACCGTCTGTGAGATACATCCACCTACAACAGCACCTCGCAGGACGCTATCGATACAACCAGACAGATCTTGGCGGAATGGAAAGACTCTGACCCAGCGAGAAAGGTCCAAGTGTTGTGGGTTCCAGGGCATACAGGCCTTGGAGGTAATGAGAAGGCTGATGCCAAGGCGAAAGAGGGGTGTCAAGGGGCTGTCCTCAATCCCCGCATCAGCCTAGCCGTGGCATGGAGGTGGAGGCGAAGCCAGCTTCGTACGGAGTACGAGGAATGGTGGAAAAAGCAGGAAGGCTACGACGAAAACATTAAGATTGCCTGTGGCCCCCCCCTCCGTGTCGACGAATACAAAAGACTCAGCAGAGTCGAACTGGGCTACGTGTTAGCCGCTAGAACCGGACATGGCGATTGTG
>JAXCEX010000335.1:0-18156 GCA_038382965.1 Ceratocystis huliohia
CCAGCGATCTGCCTGCTCTCACTTCTTCTATAGAGCCAGTTCTCCTTGGTGACCATGAGTCAACTCACATGTCCAGCGATCTGCCCGCTGCCATCTCTTGTACAGAGCCAGGTCTCCTTGATGGTCATGAGTCAACTCACATGTCCAGCGATCTGCCTGCTCTCACTTCTTCTATAGAGCCAGCTCTCCTTGATAGCCATGGGTCACCTCACATTTCTAGCGACCCGGCCGCTCTTATTTCTTCTGCAGAGCCATCTTTTCTTGATGGCCATGGGTCACCTCACATGTCCAGTGATCTGCCCACTTCCGTCTCTTGTACAGAGCCAGGTCTCCTTGATAACCATGAGTCAACTCACATGTCCAGTGACCTCCCCGCACCCATCTCTCGCGCAGAGCCATCTTTTCTTGATGGCCATGAGTCGGCTCAGATGCCCAGCGATCCACCTGCTACCCCCTCTTGTGCAGAATCATCTCTTTCTAATACCCAGAAAACACCCCAAGTAGCGAATGATCCGCCCTGTCACAATCAGAGCGGCATCCAATTGAGTGACGAACAAAGGCATATTGTCGATCTTATCCTTTCTGGTCACAATGTTTTCTACACAGGAGCTGCTGGCACAGGCAAGTCTGCCGTCCTTCATGCAGCTGTCACAGAACTCCAATCAAAACATCGGCAAGCAACGGTTACAGCACCAACAGGAAAGTCTGCCTTCAATGTCAATGGTATAACTACATGGCGTTTTGCAGGGTGGTCTCCAGAAGCCTATTCATACCCATTAGATGAACTATGCAAACGATCAACTTCAGAAAATTCACATCATTACATGAATGACACCGAGGTGCTCATTATTGATGAGGTGAGCATGGTTGAGAATCATCACTTTGAACGACTCAGTAAGGTGATGGCTCATTATCGAGCCGCAAAACTCTTGAAGAGGGCCACCACCGAAAGGAATGATGCCAAGAAGCAAAAGATGAAACAAGAGGCAGATAAAATCCGACGTATGCCTTTTGGTGGTTGTCAAGTTGTCGCAACAGGTGACTTTTTCCAACTGCCACCCGTTCTTCCTTTTCAAAACTGTATCACGTGTGGCCAGAAGCTTGAAGAGAGGGCACATGGGAGATATCTAAAATCTTCCTGTCCTATTAATCATGGGTCATGGACTTCAACTGAGAAATGGGCATTTAATTCCAATGCTTGGAAAGCCATCAACTTCACTCACGTTGAGTTAAAAACTGTGTTTCGGCAAAAGGGTGATACCAAGCTCCTCGACATTCTCAACAGATTCCGCATTGGAACTTTCACTGATACCGACATCAACACACTCATGGATCCAAATAGGGATGCAAACCGCACAAATGCTCTTAAGAATGCCATACGATTGTTCCCTACCAAAGCTGAAGTTTCGCGATTCAACAATTCGTGTCTTCGGAAACTCCTCAAAAAAGGAACACCGAGCCTTCAAGCCTACTCATTAGATAACTTTCGCTGTCGTTTTAGGGCTTATCCTCACCTCAAACCGCTAAACAGGAGACTTCGGAATGGCACCTTGGAGGCCTTGAAGGACCATAGATTTGAACCCTTTCTGCATCTCGTAGTAGGAATGCCTGTTATCTTATTAACCAATTTATGCGTATCCTCCGGTCTCATTAACGGCGCTCATGGTAAAATTGTAGACTTTTGCAAGCCTACTCCAAAGCAGTTTGCGGAGCAGCATTACCGCTTAAACAATGGGTACACTGACGATCAGATCAAGAAGTTCATGGAAGAGATAGGTATGGAAATTTTCAAGGCTCCTGTAGTCCAATTTGAAAGTGGTGAACTCCAGACTATCCTCCCCGAGTGTCTCTCTAAAACATTGATTTATGAGGTAGAAGCTGAAAAATACCATATCCGCTCCCTCAATCTTCCAGAGAAAGAACTGAACCGCCGGCTCGACATCTTGGCAGCGTGTGGGCCACCTGTATTAAGCCGAACGCAATTTCCGCTAGCTCCGGGCTGGGCCATGAGCATCCACAAATCTCAAGGACTGACTTTAGGAAATGTTGCAGTTGATTTGACCAAATCATTCGCAGAAGGTCAGGTTTATGTTGCGTTATCACGAGCTACCAGTCTCTCTGGTCTCAGAGTGGAGGGAAACTCCAAAGGACTCTTAACACTCCGGAATGGAAACCCAGAGGTTCGCGACTTTTACAGACAAACATTCGGTTCGGGCTATTGAAAGTAAAACACAGCTCACAGATGTTATATTATCGTTTACCTTCCAGTTATCAAATATCAGACATTTTCTTGTCTGCATGAGGAACCCCGTTTGTTAGCTTCATCGTATGTCCATAACAAAATCACAAATAGTAACTTACCAACCCATCTGCCGTACTCCTGGATATATATCTGCTGGCTTTTCTTGTTGTGCTTCGACTCGATATGCACTGGGGCCTGTAGGCTCGCCTTTCCTTTCCCAGTACTAGAGTCTGAATTCTTGGCCGAGCTGCTCTGGCCTTCGGCGGCGCCATCCTGGGCATTTTCTGTCTCTTCAGACATCATTGCTTCATATTCCTCCTGAAATGCTGCAGGCGGGACAAAGCCTTTGTACTGGTGCCGGACCATCTCAGGGTGCTTAGCAGCATCCGCATCAAAACCCTGATCAAGTCGCTCCTGAGTGGTGCTGGGGACATAATACCTTCCAGGGCCTCGTATACAAGGCACGGGTAGCTCCCTTCTTGCAGCAAAACCTTGAATTCTACGCTTGAGGTCGAGTTCGATACGGACCTGTAGCTTAGTCAGCATGATCTTCAAGAGCCTACCATGGTATACCAAAGCCCTGAACCTACCATCGGATAAGCTAATGCCGGGTCCTTGTAATGTGTTTCTTGTATTTCATCAACAGATACTTGGTGGCCCGGAGCAGCAATAGCTGTGCCGCGATTAACCATACCTTTCCAGATAGAGCATTCGCTGCAAATCTAAAACAAACAAGAAAGCCAAGGTTAGAATTTCCATCTCTTCCTTTTCGACTTGATAGGCCAGGCCTAGCTAACTCACGTAATCGCCGTTCCTGCGTGTTGATAAGCTGTAGCAGCTAGCAGGCTGCTCGCGGTTACACGGGCCGTTGCAGAGATACAAAGCTTCTATGTTAGCTGTGTGCTTTTTGCACACCAACCCGCTTTTCTCGGCGGTCACTTTCTCGCTTCTCTGGCGCTTAATGAGCTTGTTTATCTCGACAACAGAAAACTCGTCGATCTTGCACCAGTTGCCACATTGCGCACATATGTATCTACAGTAGACATTGCATTAGACTCGCAGTTGTTGTGGTGCTACTATAAGGCTATTTGGGATGGGAAACTTGCTGGTCATATCGAGGGCGGTTCTGTCTGTATTTACACCGAAACGTTAGTTGCATTGATATCCTTATTCCGAGTTTCACCATTGACGTACTGTCGAAAGCTAGAAGGCGGTGCCTCGTAGTGTGACGGCATGATGCGGGCCAAGAGGATAAATGGACGAAGCTAAAATCAGACGTTGTAGAAATTGATGATGGCGGCTTCTTGGAGAGGAAAAGAAAATCAGCGGCAGGGCAACCAAGTTGTAGAAGGTAGAGAAGAAAGTACAGTCAGAAGACTACGATAAAGTTGAGGGGAAGCATTCACACTCAGACACCAAACCTACATCAAATGAAACGAAAAGATTGCATGAAAACCCCAAAGACTTTTTGCCATCTATCAGACACTGGTCCATAGCTTGTCTGGCAACTGCCTTGAACTGATGAAAACAAGTCTGGCATGCCCAAATCGAGTGTTTGCTCTGTATGTGTAACAACATGTCTCCTCTTTTCCTTCCCAAATAGGATTACTTATAGTAAACACACGGGACTAGCTGGAAGTAAGTTGCACGATGGTCTGGTGAGATATGTGCAAGATAGAAAAAGCGGAATACCTTTCCTAGATGAAGGACGAGTGAGCTTTGGATTTCAATGAAGCTTTCTCAAGATTATATATGTTGTTTCTTTCATCCAAGTATCGTTTATTTTTAGTACATTCTTCTACGTATGCACAGCTATTAGTCAATACATTTCTTTACTGGGTTACGGCCGCCCACACGTTCAATATTCGAGGAAAAAAAGGCAACCAAGCAAGCAAGGCATACCAACTGTCGATTTCTAACTGTGAACTTCTTCAAGATGAACGCAAAAGGGAAACAAGCACCATTAAAAAATGAAGCTTTGAGTTGGGCGCGATTCGAACGCGCGATCCTCTCGGAACTGTGGAACCCTTCTCGGGCATAAGGAATTCAAGTGATGCCTTGAACACAGCGCCTTAACCACTCGGCCACCAACCCGGTTGATGCTTGTTCTTGGCAAATTGCCTCCGGCTGGTAATTATATTGCATCTGGATTTTGGGCGAGCCTCACCAACCTTCCCTCCTACAACCCTCGGGATAGCACTTTTGAGGTCGGCCGTCCATCCCCTCGACAAAAGACAAAATCTCCCATTTGTTGAGGGTTGAACGAGAACAGTGTATGCCACTGATGCACTACCATTCTCCCTCGTCTTCGGACGAGTAGAGTTTTTGAAGCCCCGAGGCCTTTTTCCCCATCTTGAGGACAGCCTCGTCAATTTTTCGCCCTCGTTTACGCTACACTTTTGGCGATCATCGACTCCTCTCGCCGATACACATGCTCCAACTCGGGACACCATCTTCACAACTCGACAATGGACTGACTTTCCACGGAAGGTTCAGTCAGTCCAACCTTTTCTTTTGTTTTTCCTTTGTTGTTTTTGGGAGGAGGAAGGTGGTTGGATTGGGGGACATGTCGAGGAGGCTCTACGTGGAGGCAGAAAGAGTCCTCCTTTTCAACAACCGCCATATTAATAAACTGCGACAACCGACATTCCAGAAAAGAGGACAAACCCCGCGTACTCTGCTGAGGTCAACCCTTCTTGCCGATAGCCGTTGGCCTCTTAGACTTCTCGACGTATGGACGGGGCCGTAGGCCAAAAACACCAGGCCTCGGATGACGACATCGTTCTAGGTCGTTTCTGTCCGGGAAGGCTGTCGTATTATTGAGTAAAATCAATCAGGTAGACGTTAAATAGAACAGACCAACGAACAAGCGAACGAACCTCATGATGCTTTGACACGCCACCCTACTTTACATCCAGCGTGCAAAGTTCAACTCGGTCTAGTCTAATGCAACGCTAGGCAAAATGATCAACATGCGCAGCTTGGACATTCTCGACTATCATCACACTACGACAAATTTCAGCAAGCACGTGCATTCGCTCTAAACCAGATTTTCGCTAGGATTTGCATCTTCACTCCTTCTTTAGAAACCCCCAATATTGTAGTGAGGAGTAGCAAGAAGTTGGAGGCCAGGATCAATCAGTCATGCGAAGACTTCTCTGCGTGTTGCGCATGACATGACATCAAGTCCTGATCATGTACATATGTAATGTATCCCCTATATGTATGGCATACTTACGTAGAGGGGTCACTTGCTTCTTGGTTGACGTCCATCATTCCTAGAGCAATCCTTCTGGGGTGGGGGACACCACAGATTGGATTCACCGCCTCAAGACGTCGTAAGATGGCGTGCCAAATGACATCTAAATGTATTCATGGCCAATGCAAAGCGCATTTTATGGTGGTGACATCCATAATCACTATAAGCAGGTGCCTTAAATTGAGCTTTGTCTCTCCTTTATACCACGTCCAACAGCAGATACAGACTATTGCCAAAGATAGCCTCGGTGTATTTGCTGATAAGATAAGTGTAGATTCCGTCTTATCTTATCTTAGAGTATAACCAAGGAGTGGGAATCAAAGAATGTCTGGCAGTCTTCAATAGTTACGCTCCACGACTTATATATTACTCATACTACTTTGACTGAGGCCAAACAACTAACTCAGTCTGACCGCCAATCCAAATAAACAGCTAAATAACTGAGACATTGGCAAACCTCTCCCCTTTGTGAAGGGTCAGGGTCTTTAGGTCATAGCAATAGCAAGTTCTAGTATTACCGCCGCTCGTTTGATGAGAAAGGATGAACAATAAGAAAAACAGTTGTACGAGAAGTAGTACCACCGCTGCTAAGTCAAATACGCCAATTACATCGACGTGACGCCAAATGTACTAAGCCCCCATACTGGGTCATTTAAATTGGACACAGAAGACGGGTATTATGAGACAAATATCTAATGATGGCAAGTACAATTGCTTTGTTTATTCCGAGAGACGCGAATAATGCTAGCTTGTAGCAGCATACAACGTTAGTATAGGTACCAAGCTTCATTCAACAGCCGCAGCCACGAAACAAGTGGCTTCGCTAACAAAACGGGGGAATTATCCTTCTTCTGGAAGCAAAACCCGTCCCGAACTGCAACTAACTGTGCTTGGATTTTCGCAGTCACCAAGCAATAGAGATGGAAATAGAAATAGACACGATGTGAGGAATGGATGGTAGCTCCGCTGTTCGGGCTTAACTGGAATGCTCAGTGCAACGTAGATGTCGTTATTTTAGATTATTTTCTCGATCATAATGGTCGTTATAAATATTTTGCTATCCTTGTGTGTTTTATAAGAGGAAACGTATTCCATTATATTTCCATATGCTACCCAGGGCTCGCCGAAGGGGGGCTCTTCTTGATGAGACACCAAACCCAATCTAACAAATCCCATCAATGCGATCCCACATCAGTCCTATCTCCAGATAAAGGAGAAGAGCCAGGCCCAGAGCCTTGATTGCCCAGAAAGGAAATAAATACAGTAGTGGAAAAGAAAATCCCCACTCCACGACAAAGATCAAGAGCCTCGGAGCTCCGTATATGCCCAACCTCTCCCCAACCAGCCGAAGGCAAAATTAGCCAACTAAATGTTCATGTAAAAGACAGGGCAGTGCTGCTCCACGTATCCTCCGGTTTTCATTCCATCCCCTCACTTGTTTGAGATTCGTATTGCCACATTTTTCGGAGAGTTAAGCCATAAGACGTGATTCGCAGAAAATATGGGTAGGGACTTCAATAGCGAGCGACACCAAATAAAGACGAGCACAATAATAGTAGTCGGTCTGTTTAACCCTATTGTGCTATTAACCCTAATACATGCTTTTATTTGTTTGGGAATAACTTCTAGCCCTCGACTCTTTCCTAGTCAATATGATTACTTTTGGGGGGGTGGCCGCTCCTCATTTCAACGAATTATGGGAGCCTGATAACATTGTGCGATACTTTTAAGGTCCCGTGATAGCTACATGCCATCTTACTTCTCAACGGTATTTTGCAAAGAGGTTTAATGCCCCTCGTTTTGTCCAGGGCAAGGGCCGGCCCGTCATTATGTGATTATGAAAACAGGGAGTAAGAACAGCATGAAAGGAAGGCCTTCATGCTAAGCTAGAGAGGAGAAGGGGGAACGTGCCTGGACTGGGCCGTGGTGACCGCCCAAATATACGTTACCCCTTTACTTGATACTACCCACCTAGACATCGGCTTGATTGTTGCTGGTCGAGAAGCGGATCTCTCACGTGTCACGTGATGCATAGTATACTGTAAGGAAGAGAGGAAGAGGACGTCTTTAGGGGTATGAAGATCAACATATCGAGATGTGACGTACCACTTCATGTGCAATATTTGCTAGCGGGCCCCAAGCCTGGCATTTCAAGTCAGCAAGCGATCTATTGGAAATATGTATTGGGCCCTGGCAAACGACCGACACCAAGTTGAGATGAAGCTCAAGGTACTGGCTTCGGCTAAAAGCCATGTAGAAAGGTTCATGGAAAGCAAGGAAGGGGTAAGTCCCGGCTTCCCAAGAATGGTAGAATCTGCCAATTGATTGGCGCCTTTAAGATATCGCTACTGGCTGCCCTTGAGACGAGACGGCGTATTTATTGACAGGCAGGGCTTTTTAGAGAGAGAGAGAGACAGAGGGTTTGCGTGTCTGAGTCGTGGGCTTTTTTCGTTTTATTTTTATTACTATTTATTTTCTTGCAGAGCTTTCTCCCTCGCTCAATAATGAAATTCAGGGAGCAATAGAGAGAACAGGCACCTAGAAGACTCGCAATCGGAGACCCGAGGGTTATATGGACCGCTGCCGCGCTCCAGCACAGAATAGAAATGACACCGAGCGTAAGAGTAGTATGTGGGAGATCCAGGAATGATGCTTCAGACTAGCGCCCGGACGTACAACAATATGATTGTGCGCTATTACGGGGCAAGACAGAAAACAAGCACACTGGTCAAAAAGTTGTGTTGTGCACAAGGAGGTGTGTATACAGCATGGAAGGAAAAGGGTCTTCTTTGAGGCCCCGCCATTGCAGGAGCCCTCCCTCCGTTTCTGCTTTCTGTTTATTTTGCGGCGGGTTCGTCATCGTGTCCAAATAGCGATTAACTGTGGCCTTCTATGACAAACTGCTTGATTAGCTTCACTCCCGAAAATCTGTAATAGCTTTGTTGTTAGGGATGGCCGTGCTGTCCGTGTCACAAAATTGGCACCAAGGAAAAAGGAATGCCAGGCTTGGGTGAGAGGGGAGAGCTTAAGCTTGGATTTAGTCAGGGGTAAAAGAGAAGACTGAGCATACTTGAGAGCAAAAGAAAGCCTTGTTTATGCTGAGGAGCAGATTTGCGCAACCCTATTTATTTATACATTCAAGGTTACAAGATGGCTTTTGGTGTACTGGCTGCTAGCTTTCGTATGATGACGCCGTGTGCACGCTAACACAAGGTACAGCTGGCGCGTATTGACTTATTCCTTTTGCAAACATTGGAAACAAGCGGCAACCTTACATATGCAAGCCAAATGCAGGAGACATCTGCGGTGTAGCTTCACACTGTGCGTGGTAGGTCATGTATGCGTGGAGTATCTTGTGGTATAACTTGTCATATGGAAAGGCTGGTTGGCCAGGGCGGTTGTTGAGGTTTGTGAGCTTTGCTTCTCATTTTATGCATACAGGTATGCAGTAGTGTACATAGCATAAAGTCAACAAAAGTGGAGCTTGGCGTTAAAGCCCTGAAGAGGGGGAGGGGGGTTCTTTCTAGTCTTTTTAGGGCTTTATAATTTAGGTTTAGTGATTCAGCCTGTTACTGGAGGTCCCTGTAAGGCTCCGTTTGGGCCCTTTAGACAGGTCATCATCATAGCCTAGCTTAGAGCGGTTGGTTCCAGGGCAGGCCACCAAAGAAAGGCCTAATACAGGCAGTGCTAGTGGGGTGCTAGTTTTAGGGCCATGTACCTTTTTGGCTGTGGGCACAGCAAGACAGTACATGTTGGATATTTGTTAAGGGAGGCCAAGCCGCGGGCCACTCTGGGGGGTGAGACGCTGTGGGCGGGATGAGAAACGGAATAAGTATTATGGATGAGAATAAAATCGATAATCAATTTGGATGGAGGAGAAGCTGGGTGTGGGAGGGTAGCTGGCCCTTCTCGTAGACAGGGCAGGCCGGATGGGAGCGCAAGTGCTTGCATAAGGATTTGCCGACTACAACCAGGCTTGGTAGAGGGTGTCCCTGGGAAGACGACAGCAGGACCAATAGTGCTGGATGAGCACACAAGGACACACAGCGACCAGCTTCATGTTCATGATATGGAGCCAGAGTGGCACAGGAGACAAGCAAGACATAGCCTAGAAGAGGGCTCCCTCTTGCACTGTAGCACGGGTTCATGGCGAAGCAACACGGTAAAAGGGGGGGGGAGGACAGACAACGATCACTGGCAAGGCATGTTCAAGTGAGTGCTACGAAAGCCTGTGGGACGACCATGAGGGGAGAGGGGAGAGGAGGCAAATGAACTCACTATTGGTGAGCGCTACATGGGCGCCGTATAACAGCAGACAAACATGAGCCTATTTCCAGGCATCTGGATTTCGGGAAAATCATGCTCTCATGCGCTAGGGAAAAAGCAGAGGCGGCGCAGACACGGTCTATTATGGCAACGCTGGTCTTGTAGTCTTGGGGTTGGCTGAAGTTCAAGGTCCCAGGCTTGGTATTCCCACTGGTGCATTAATGATGATCATGATCAGTCCTAGCAGGCAAAGTAGCTCGGTGAGGCAATTAAACGGAGCCGCCTATTTAGCTACCTAGCGGTTGGCTTCCTGTTGGGTTGTTTTTCCCTTGCTGCAGGCCTGCATTCCTGGTGAGTTTTGCGGCTGTCTTGACCTTGCTGGGCTTCAGCTTTGCAGAAAGCCTGCGGGTTGGGGGACGCGGGCATAGTAGATGAGCCTAGACATGGATGGTCTTGGGGATCTAGTCTGTGAAGAGTATAGCGAGAGCTCTGCAATCTGCGGGTAAGACAGCGACAAGCCACGGCGCTCTTTGCTCCTCCACCTCCACCTGGTCTGCTCGAGATGAATTGCCTTAGACTGCGGACTGTGGGCTTAGCGTTTCTGCGAGCTTTTTTTTTTTTTTAGTTTTTTTTTAGATGCTTTTAGATGCAGAGCTTGGTGGTGGCGAACTCAAAGCCACAGCGTGGGGAAGAAGGAGAGAATTAAATAGAATAAAAGACTTCCTTCTGGGACTTGCAGTTTCCCGAAGCACTAGCGAAATTGGGGGTGTCTTTTGGGTCTCTTGGGTGTCTTTAGATCTCTGTTGACAGCCTGTGAGAAGAGTCGTTTCTATCACCTATTTATTTTAGCGGGCTTAATTACGGGTTTCTACACAAAACACATGCCTCTTAGTTGTCTTTGATTTGTTTAACAGGGGGGAGGGAGAGTAAGGAGAACCGGAAGACACAGCTCCCACCCACGCCTTGGGTACGGGCACAGTACAAGCACAAGGCGGCATAAGTGCAAGCAGCATACGAAAGCACAATGCATGTGCGTGCAGTGCATGCACAATTGCCGTCCATCTGCAGACAGTCTTGCCATCACGCACGCCAGACAGCGACTAGAGCTCCTCGTCCCATAGTCCCATAGCTTCCCCAACAGTTGACGTCTGCGTAGATTCTCACCGCAGAAGCCCAGGGCAGAACTGCTGAAGACGAATAGCGCGTAGAGGAAAGCGCTGTGCTGTCTGGTGCGGACGTTGTTCCCATTTTTGATAGGCGTAGAATAGTGCACCCACCTACGTGACCTGGTTTGAACGCGGCCAAAAATATCGATATCAGGCACTCTGCGCTCGCTTGGATTGGTGCGGTCGTTGCCCTTTGCTAGTCGCTAAATGACGTGAACGGCGTGATGTCGAGGTATAATTACTTGCCGTCCATCGTTCTGCGTCGAATTTTCGCGCCAGAATCATCTCCATACTTGCCGTCGCCATCGTCATCACCAGCGTCGTCACCACCACCGCTGCCATCAATTGCCATCGTCATACTGCCATCGCTGCGTTATCGTCATCACGCTCGCCCGATATTCTTCTCGTCTGGTCCTCTTGGGCCAAAGCCTACTCTGCCCCCGTCTTGAGCTGCCTGCACCTGTGCTTTTTTACCCCTAGTCACACCCAGATCCGCCTTTCCAAGCCAGCCCCCCGGTTGGATCCCACGCCTCTCGCCGCCGTGCTTGCGCTTTCTTGGTATCTCGTTTCGCTCTATCTGCAAAGGGCTTGACCGGCTAGCAGGTTTGGACAAGCCTCTGCACAATTGCATACCGCAGACTGTGTCCTGTGTTTCGCTTCTACTCGCATCCTCTGCTTCTGCCCACGCTAGCACGCTGTCTCTGCTGCGACTGCCCTTCTGTGTGATTGATTGACGCTCGACTCCCAGCGCCGCTCTATGCCTTGAGCTTTGCTCTGACCCCCTGCCAGGGTCTGCTTGCTTGTCCCATCCCATATCTCATCCAAAGCAGCCGACCATCTATCCCCGTCCAAGCCCCTCCCATTCTACTCATTTGCCTTTTCTGTTTCCCTTCTTTGTCTCCATTGCTGCATCCCAAATGTCCCTTGTTCTCTCCCTCATCTAGACCCCAGCCTAACCCAGGTCTCTTCGTTATTTCCACTTCCTCTCTCGTAACTTGGCACTGTCTGCACTGTCTGTGAAATCAATCTTGCCTCTCGTCTTCGCACGCCGACTGTGGCCTTCGTCCTGTTCTCGCTACTGTCGCATGTCCACTCTGGCCCGTCAGATGGGCTTCGTGCACAACCCAGGAGAACAACCACGCTGTAGCACTTGTTTGTGCTAGTGAGTCTATTCTTTTTTTATCGCTGTTTTTATCGCTGTTTATCCTCTTCTGGATCCTGCTCCTGCGTCTTCTCCTTCTCAGGGCTTGCTTTTGCTGCGTCTCTTCTCTTTGCTCCTTATCCTTGCCCTGTTCTTCATCGTCGCCTTTGGTCTGCTGGCCTAAGCTTGTGAGAATCGCCCCGCCTGCTGCTAGCCCACTGCCCTGCCGCTACCACCCACGCCTGTAGACTCAACACAAAACCGCTGACTTTGATCTATCATCCAAGCTGCTGTCTGCAGCGCAGTACAGTGTAACTTCAGTGTGGTACTTTCAACTAGTTTTCTCACCCCCTTATCCACCTGGCTTTCCTTGCCCATATTCTATTAGCTTGCTTGGTCGGTCCCCATTGATCTTAATCCGCAATTCCAATCCTAAATCCCAATCAAACCGTTCCATAGTCATTCTTCTACACCCCCCCCCCTTTGACCTTCTCCGACCCTGTCCAGGGTTCTGTCTGGTTCAATTCGAGTTTCTACTCCTTTTCTCAAGAGGCCCTGCACCTTTCCTCCTGCATTCCTGACCTCTCCTTCTCTTGTCTTGTTCATGTTCTTGTCTTGACAAGCTACTTCTTCATTCTCTTTTCTTCTCCTCCTCAACCACTCCAGGACTGCATCTGCATCGTGCGTTCACCTGCCTCGGTCGTTAAATTTCCTTCTCCTCCCAGCCACTGCTCTTCCTCTTCCCGCTGTCATTGCGTCTGGGAGCTCGCCTCGCATTTAATCGGCTGCTGCGGCTGCGACCTTCACCTGCCATTGCTTAATTTCATGGCGAACATTGCAGTACCGTAGTTGAGTGTCCAACAGCAATCCTCTCCGCAAGACAAACTCCTCCCCAGCCAGGGAACCAACTATCCTCTCGTTTGTTGGTTAACCATTTGTCGCTGAGGCTGTGATTTCTGTTTTTTTATTATTTCTTCGCCAGATTCTCCACGCTCCTTGCTCACGATACGCTGGCGCAGACGTTATTCACACTGGGGACCCTTTCGACACAACTTTCACCGATTTTCTACGTTCGTTGTATCGCAACCTCTAGCACTTTCCCCATTTTCGACTAGTCGCTTGGAATACCTTTCGTTCGCCCCTCGTTCCAGAGGCCAAATTTGTGCGCTTTTTTATAGCTTATCTCCACGACTCACTCCCGCTTCATAATGACAACCACGGCCGACTTGACCCACCGTGGGCTGTCAAACTCCCATGCGCCAAACACGCTCCCTCTCGAAGACCGCTTCGAAATCTTGAAGGACATCGGCGATGGTAGCTTTGGTACAGTTGTTCTCGCTAGAATACGGACAGCTGGGGCTAACATCGCTCGGAGAGGCAGTGTGGTAAGTTTCTAAACATGCCCTCTTGGTAGTCTGCGTGACAACATCACTAACTCTAATTCCCACGCAGGTCGCCATCAAGACTATGAAGAAGACTTTCGATTCCTTCGCCCCATGCCTGGAACTACGTGAAGTAGTCTTCCTCAAGACCCTGCCTGTGCATAGCCATCTGGTTCCTGCTCTGGATATTTTCCTGGACCCTTTCACCAAGAAGCTTCACATCTGCATGGAATACATGGAGGGCAATCTGTACCAGCTCATGAAGTCCCGTGACCACAAGTGCCTGGACAATGCTACCGTCAAGAGCATTCTCTACCAGATCATGCTTGGTCTGGAGCACATCCATGCGCACAACTTCTTCCATCGGGATATTAAGCCGGAAAACATCTTGGTATCCACCTCAACAAGCGACATGAGCTCTCTTAGACGCTACTCGTCTCTTGTTGCCACTCCATCCAGCCACCCCACCTACGCTGTCAAGATTGCCGATTTTGGCCTTGCTAGAGAGACCCACTCAAAGCTCCCTTACACAACCTACGTATCAACGCGTTGGTACAGAGCACCTGAAGTGCTCCTCCGCGCGGGCGAGTACTCCGCCCCCGTTGACATTTGGGCCGTAGGTGCCATGGCTGTTGAGGTTGCTACCCTGAAGCCCCTTTTCCCCGGTGGCAACGAAGTTGACCAAGTATGGAGGGTTTGCGAGATTATGGGCAGCCCTGGAAACTGGTACAACAAGGCCGGTGCGCGGGTTGGTGGCGGCGAATGGAAAGAGGGCATTAGACTGGCTAACAAGCTTGGCTTCTCGTTCCCGAAAATGGCGCCTCATGCCATGGAGACAATTCTCCAGGCCCCCCAGTGGCCGGCGTCGCTCAGTCACTTTGTCACATGGTGTTTGATGTGGGATCCCAAGACACGCCCTACATCCACACAGGCCATTGCCCATGATTACTTTGTCGATGCCGTCGACCCTCTCAGACCCAGATCCTCCGCCTCGAGAATCCTTGGGCGCAAGCAATCTGACATCAGCCATCGCGGCTCAAAAGACGTTGGCTCCATGCTTGCTGGCCACACTTCCAACCCTGCCCTCACATCCAAGCCATCCTGGTTCCGCAAGTCTCTCATCGGGCGTTCTGAGAGCAACCCCGATCACTCTGCCGTCTCACACAGTTCTCCAGGCAAGGATGCCCCAAGACCATCTCCGGTTAGTGTAGTGGTCGGTGGGCCTGCTGTCAGTGAGGTTCCAGCAGCGGCTGCTAAGAAAGCTGCGAATGCCGCCAAGAGAGCAACCTGGGCCAATGGCTCAACCGCCCCCATAAACATTCTGCCTTCCATCAAGCCGATATCTCCCATCTCAGATGCCGTCAACGCACAGGCAAATAAAGACGAACGGAACAAAAAGATTGCGCGTCAACTCTCTGTTAATTCGAGCACCAACAACTATAACGACAAAAATAGCGTGACATCTCCTGTAAGCGGACAAAAGGAAAGCTTCTTCTCGCACCTGCGCAAGCGTGCAAGAAGACTATCAGGGCGCCATATGACGCCTGCTTCCCCGAGTTACGATGACATCGAGGCTCAGGCGGGATGCAGTCCCTGGGCTGTCAACAGCAACCGCAACTCCATGATCATCGACTCTGCCATTGCAGCCAAGCCTGAGAACTATGACGGCGCCTCCAAGCTATCGCATCCCGCGCATGCCCATCCTGTTCCTTACCATGCTGCGCCCCCGCCTCCAGCCCATCAAAACGCAAGCAACCTTAAGCGACATCACTCACTTCCCAAGGCACAGCAGCCCAAGTCAGTGGACAACCTGCTTGGCGCCGCACGGAATACCGGATCTCTTGGTAGCCGGACGACGCGACGGTCGAAAATCGTAGCGCCTGGTGGCCGACAATACGACACGCCTGATGAAGAGGACGAGCTCCTTGACGAGGTCCTCTCATCGACACAAAATGTTATGCAACAGATGGACAAAGACAGCAATGCACACGCTTCTAGTAAGCCTTTGCGGCAATCAGCCAGCACAATGGCTATCTCCAACCCCTATCCAACCCCATCCCCTTCCGCCAGCGGCAACATCGCGCTCTTCGCCGACCAGACATCGCTGGCACCCAAGCCACTTGATATCAAGAAGCCACTGGATACGCAGCTCAAGTGGCCCACGCCCCCTTACGAGGAAAGCGAGTGGGCCGCCTCAGCATCGGCCAGCATCTGGGCCGCGAGCAACCGGTTTTAGAGCTTGGATGCGCGCGTTTCTCTCTCTCACGGGGAGGTTTTGCACTCTCCATTCCTGTTTTGCCTTTTCATCTTTTTTTTGCGTGATTCCTGATTTAAGCGTGTAGCCGTAGCTTTGCTACCTACAAGACTCTGTTGTCTCTTTCATTTGTCTTTGCTTATTTATGGCGGCCGGCTTTTTCTTTTCTTTTTTGCTTTGTCCCTCTGTTGGTGTCACTTGTTTTGTCGTCTAGGGCTCAAGTTGCCTATATTCTCTTTTCTCTTCGTCCGTTGATATTTCACACATCCTCCTTTTTCTTTCTTCTTCCCTTCCATCCTCTATTTGTCCTTTCTGCTTTATATTGTTTGTTGGGTTCTTGGGGAAAACCAAATTTGGCGTTTTGAGAATCTTTTCTTGTTCTTTTGTCACTTAGTTCAACCTGTGTTGCGTATCCATTCACAGCTTGAGGGTCTATTTTTTTTCTCTTCTTTTCTTTTTTATTTTCATTTTACTCGCTACTTATTTTGCTTCCTTTTTTCAGTTTCTTTCCATCTACGATGCTTGCTTTTCTTCCATTTTCGTCCTCTCTTGCACTTTATTTATCTATGAGATTGACAGCTGAGTTTGGTTGCTTCTCATCTGTGGCTTAACATTCAAAAACTTTTGTATCTCTTGGTCTAGCTTGTTAGGCAATGCTGGCAGGCGGCCCGTCTATATCGGTCTCTCTACTGCAGCAGTCGTCTGCCTTTTATTTTTTTTATATCCATGCTGCAAATCATTCATGTCTTGTTTACCTTCACCTTCTTCCGTTGGTCCTCTTTCAACTTGCCTAGCTTTGATCTTGTAGTCAGAGTATCATACCACAACATCTATGTATGGGTGGCACTATCGAGAGACATTTTGTAAACCTTTATACATTCTTAGCCTTTACGCTTCACTAGCTGCTTGTTTTCCTATATCGACTTTCCTGTCCTTCCCAATCATTGTCTTTCCGTCCTCTACCATATCTTCTCGTTGTAATGCTTCTCAACCTTCCTTATATCTATTTAATTACTCTAGTTTTACTATTAACGGGCTAGTTGGCTGGCCTCTGCCATAACTCTATATGTACTTTGGAGTGGTATATATTCTATATTAGGACATTCTCAGTGTCGCCCCCCCCATTTTTTACCCTTGAAGCTGACTACCTAAGATGGCGCCATCTATATATTCATTCTATTATCTCGGGGGGTTTTTCCTTCCATTTCTAGTGCAATCACCCTTATGAGGGGTTCTACATGAGACTAACAAGTACCATGTTTCCTAATCCTAACGTGCCCATTGGAGTACAGATATCCGTAACTCAAAGTCACAAGTCACACCACTCGATTATGCTCATGTATGACAGCGTGATCATGCCTCTGCCCATGCTCATACATGACGACATTCTAGTGTAACTCTCCCTACCCATACACGCACGCCTCAGCACGGAATCTCTTTCTCAACCATGTATGCCTCGCCATCTACGCCATCCACCACGCGAGCACCCATCCGACAAATTGCAATGGCCTCAACGGGGACGTGGCTTGCCCACCTAAACCCGCCGAAGGATTCCACAGCCTGTCGCGCGTCCAGCGAAATCCGCTTCGACCTGTTGCGTTGCGATCCATGCCCACGGCTCTGGCCCGACATATACACCGTGTTGACCACGGTTGCATGTAGCCGTAGCTCGGGCTGATTCCCCAGCGCCATCAGCCCCGCGTCGACAAAGGCCTGCCGTATCTTGAGGCAGAAAAGCTGAAGTACACCGTGAGGATCTGTAGGCTGCGCGTATAACACGGACGTAGAGGTGACAGCGTGCATGGGCTTCAGGTCGGTAAGCGAAACGACCAGTGGCGGAGGCGAGCCGTCGCCCTCGGCTACGGGAGTTGGTGGGCCGTGCAGCTCTGCGTGTGCGGCGGCCAGTAGCGCCCGGGGCTGTAGACCCGAGAGCACTTCACACGCATGGCCGAGTGTGTTCGCATCTGTCTTGAGATCCATGACGCCTAGAGTCAGGTGGATAGTGCCCAGTGGGCGAATGGCATCGAGTGGAACACCGAGGGCTGGGGTTGCAGTGACATGCTGGCGGAAGGTGTCGAGGCTGCGCTGGAGCTGTGGCCGAGACGTAGGGGTTACAAGCGGAATGCATAGGAAATGGGTTGGCCGGAGTCGCGGGGGCGCTGCGCGATGTGCCATGTTTGTGCTGACTAGAACGGTAGAGTATTCAGCTTGCCAGGGGTCGGCTTGGGTTTTGTGCCACTTGAAGCTAGAGCTGAGTTGAGTTTCAGGCTATCGAGGCAGATTAGGGTTAATTTATAAAAATCGGGCCTTAACCCGGATGATGTTTAATGTGGAGCCTTGAGCACAAATCCAGCAGAAAGGTAAAGGTACGGGGCCCCCAGCTTGCGCTGACCAATCATAGAGCAGGCCTGATCTTCCATCACGTCACTTGGTAAGTGAGCTTATG
>JAXCEX010000336.1:0-18108 GCA_038382965.1 Ceratocystis huliohia
CCAAAATAAACCAGAAAAAAAAGACTTGACGTTACTTGAATAAATTTAAAGTCTACGGGAATCACAGAGAACAAACGAAGTAACACAAAAAAAAAAAAAAAAAAGGGGAAAAAGAGGGAAAAAAAAAAAAAGGAAAAAAATTCACCGGCGCAAACTTGGAGATAATAAAAGTACTGATAGAGGGCCAAATCGCACGCCAAATCCTCAATAGTGTAGTGGTGATCATACCTGCTTGTCACGCAGGTGACCTGGGTTCGATTCCCAGTTGGGGAGAACTGTTTCTTTTTGCCCGTGTCACTTGTTTAGTTTTCCTTTTTTTGCATCGTGAGTGGGTTTACTCGCTCTTTTTCCATCCAACTTAATACAAAATACCTCAGGACCAATTTAACAAACTCATTGTTGTTGCTGTGAAATGGGCATTGCAAGCTCATGGCTGATCACATGTCTTGCTGCCACCACACTGTAACACATGGGTAAAAAGCAATGTGGCACATGAAAACACTTGATGACATAGAAACTTATACCTGGCCCTTTTCCTCTTGTACCATCCGTTCCCTTAATCGTGCACGGCCAATCAGAGCCTAAAGCTTCCATCAATTCCCTGGGCTGCTCTTGTCTTTGACTTTCTTCACTGCGTTGTTGTCTAGGTTTAGGTCTTACCTGATCACAGGAGATACAAAAAGGCAACTGCCGTCTTCATCTAGTACACAAGACGCAAGCAATAAGTAATACAGAGAAAAAGAGATTCTTCCTGCCGTGTTAGCCACAAGTAAAATGGAAAGACCTTTCTCCTTCTTCTTTTGATTCTTCCCCTCATTTTTTGTAAAATCTCTTCTTTTTCCCTACCCTGAAACTCTTGGTGAAGAAGCTTCATTAAGTGATCTTTTCCACAGATTCCGAGAACAACAAGAGTCCAACCTCAATCGCCCCAGCTCTACCCTGCCCTGCTTGTACTTCAAACATCAAAGCCCGTCTGTTCACTTACAGAAAGCGACTAACAGGCCCCCTAGCCAAGGCCCCCATTTATTATCTCTTAACTTGTGCTGCTTTGTCTAGACTTCAAGTCGTTGTCTACTCCGTTTTAAGCTAGCAGGCGTGTATTTTATAGCTCTATCATTTCATGCTTTCTTTGCCTCTCCCCCCTTCACTTTCTTTCTTTTGTAATATTTTTTTGTCTTGCTCTTCTTCGTCAATCACTAGAGCTACAGATTTTCCTGCCGATCCTGTGGTACCCCTATAATCACTACTAACTCCTTTTTTCTCTCTGTTTTCTTTTCTTTTACCTCTTCCTTCAGCTTCTGTTCTTTTCTCGAATGAGGTCACTATCCATTGACGAGAGGGTTCCTTTCATGGCGGCAAACGAAGAAACGGAGCCCACTGCGGGCAGCCTAGGCTTTGTGCCCGAACTAAAGCTCTCAGGGAAGAGAAACCTTGTCTTGCGAGACAAAGCTATTTTGCTCAAACGTAAGTGATGGCAAAGCTTAATTGCCCCTGATGTTTGCTACGCTGCAGAGCTGATCATATGTGAGCGCGAATGTTCATCAATGTCGATTTTTCGCATCCGCTGGCAATATTAATAAGAACCGCAAACTCATACTCTTTCTTCATCTCCCTAACAGAAACGTCCACTCAGCGATCATTGTGTTTACCGTCCAGTAAGTGGGATCCCTTGCTCTATTTCTTTGCCTGTGGTGTATGCGCCTCGTCTAATATATGCACCTTTACCTTTTAGAACCATCCTGCGCCGAAATATCATTCTACAACATTCTCTGGGTCGAATCGAACGGTCTCAACCTTTCTATTGACTATGTCGAGGGCACCCAATCGTCCGAGTTAACTGTGTGCAAGCTTGAAGGCCAAGTGATTGACTCAACACCCAAGGATTTGAAAGAATGGGCGACGGTAGCCATGAATCGTGCCTATGGCATCTCTCAACGCAAAAAGCGTGCGCTAGTGCTTGTGAACCCGCGCTCAGGTCCAGGCGGCGGCGAGAAAAAGTGGGCAACCAAGAGTCGGCCAATTTTTGAAGCGGCTCGTATGCCCATGGATATCATTGTTACTTCTCATGGCGGTCAAGCGACGGATATCTGCGAGAAGATGGACATTGATAACTTTGACATAGTGGTAGGCTGTGCTGGTGACGGTATGCCTTACGAGATTTTCAATGGCCTTGGAAAACGCGCAGATGCTTCGCGAGCTTTGTCCAAAATTGCCGTTGCGCACATTCCATGCGGCTCTGGAAATGGAATGAGCGTCAATCTCTACGGTACTCATAGGCCATCGGTGGCAGCATTGGCTATTGTCAAGGGGATCACAACACCCCTGGATTTAACGAGCGTGATACAAGGCGAGTCAAGACTGCTTTCCTTCATGAGTCAAAACGTAGGCATGATTGCGGAATGTGATCTTGCCACGGAACACTTACGCTGGATGGGGGATAATCGGTTCGTGGTCGGGTTCTTGCAGCGGGTGATGAGTGGCGTCGCGTATCCCTGCGACATTGCAGCCAAGGTCGAGATTTCTGGTAAAAACGCTATCAAGTCACACTACCACCGAGAGCAGAGCCAAGCTGGTCTTGGTGCTGTATCGACTGGTAAGAAGACTGAGCATGAAGATGCCTCTAGTGGCGGCACTATTGAGGAGGGATTGCCAGAACTCAAATATGGCACACTAAGCAGCAGCATTCTGAGTGACTGGGAATTGGTGAGAAGTGATAGTTTAGGATGTCTTTACGTTGGAAATGTGAGTGCTAATCACCTATATGCAAATTCCTTCTCTTCTACCAAGCTTTTCACAATAGCGTGCGTACTAATCAATTATTTGGATAGATGGCGTTCATGGATCGCACCAATAACTTTTTCTCTGCTGCCTGTCCTAACGATGGTTTTCTTGACATGATCACGGTTAATTCCGACATTGGGACGCTGCAGTGGGTGAAGTTGATGGATGCTGTGGAAAAGGGCACATTATTGGACAATGCCAACGTCACATATAAGAAAATTTCGGCCTTCCGGGTAACTCCCCGAGACCAGGACGACGGCTACATTAGCATTGACGGGGAGAGGATCCCATTTGGCCCATTCCAGTGCGAGGTTCACCGCGGGCTTGGACGCGTGATTTCTAAGAACGGTACATTTGAGGGTACCGGACCTGGAAGCGCCCATGAGGATTGGGACGAGGCCGTCTCGATGGCTGAGCAAATGCAAGCATAGAAAGCTGCGGAAGCCGGCCACTGACAGCCATCAAAGCCTAGTGGGCCAGACGGCATACCTTACGTTGCAATTTTTCAGTCCGACGGGTAGCCATGGCGCAGCTTTGTGTCGATTTATTCTATTGCATTACGGATACCCCAGTTTTACGCATGCCGCATGTCGAGTGCTTGCGTACTATTTAGTATATATATATAGTTAGAGTCTAGTAGCGTAGTTGGGTCGTTTTACGCTTTCGTGAAGAAGGCACAAGTGTGCGAGCACGAAAAACAACGAGATCAAAGTAAAGTTACGTGCAGGCAGTTGTTATGAGGGATTGGCTTTTAGCACTCTAACAGTAATTATATAATGCTTATCCCCTCCATTTTCCCCGTTGTTTTTTCAATCCCGTCTAATTTCTAGATATCGACTTGTAAAAAGAAGTGGGATTTTCTATACTCCCAACGCCAAATCCCACCAGCACCAAAGCAGTATGTTGAGTTACGAAAGCAAAAACGGGCCAAGCAAAACAAGATGGCAAACAAGCAAGACAATAAAGCAATAGAGGTATTTTTGTTCTCCTCCCCCCTTAGCCTCAGTGGCTAGCTGAATAGGCTGGCCGTAGTCTAGACAACTATTCGTCGAAGCCATCCCAGCTGGCATCGTCATCATCTTGCTTATCTTCATTGCCCATGTTTCCTGCCAATCTGTCATCCTCCAAGCTGTCAATAGCGCGATCCCGCACCGACTTGCTAGGGAAGGTCAACGTCAGTTCCTTTACCATGTTTGTAGTCTCTTGCACGACATCCTTTTCCGCCTCGCGCACCACCTCCTTTTTTTGCTTCTGCTTCTTGTTGCCCTTCTTGTCCATAACCTCCTCATCGTCACACAGGTAGCCCTCGCGCTCTAGCTCGTCTACCCATAAGTCGATCACATGTAGGCGGAGGCCGACAGGCATGCGGTCTAGATCGCCATCAGAGTTGAGTGGGCCTACGCGTAGAGTATCAAGCACAGCAGCGCGAGCATCAGGCGAGAAACCGTCGGCACGCAGCCGGCGCAGCGAGCCAGCTACAACGCGACGCACAAGCAGCAGGAACTTCTCCATGCGCAATACGTCAATCTCCGTGTTCCAGTTTTGCGCCATTACGGTCCAAAAGGCCGTCAGCCACGAGCCGACAGCCGCGCCATCCACCACGCTGATTAGCCCCCCTAGCTCGGCACATAGTGTCTGTTGTGGCACTGGCCGGTCGCACATCCACACTGCATAGAACAGGCCTTTCCATAGCTTAAGGGCATCGTCGAGAGTCAGTATCGCGGCCGGGGCACGGCGAGTGCTGAGAAAGGAGGTAAGTTGCTCGATAGCCTTGGTGCGAATTTTCTTTTCTATAAACGAAGATGTACATGGGTTAGAGGGTGACGATACGTAAAGCGGTATCGAGAGATAGGCATGTGGACGTTACCATTTGACGCAAGGGTGCGGATGAAGGGGAGGTTGGAAGCGTCGGCCATTGTAAAGCTATGAATATAGCAACAATATCACCAATGATGAGTAAGTAATGAAACCAAAACAGCTCAGAGAAAATAAGATAATGAGCCAAACATCCAGTCAATCCAAGCCGTTATAGCTGAAATCAAGGACCAAAAAACTAGCAAGCCTAGAAGAAAAAGTTGGAGCCCCACTAAAACTTTCGCGGTGTGCTTCGGTATATTCTTATCGCACACCGGTTACAGACCGAGATAAGACACCTTGGTCGCATGGGCTCTTGGCCTGGCTTGGACAGTGAGAACCCTGTTGCCCGGCTGTTTTATTCCCCGCAAAAAGCCTAGCATGTCATTCATCCCCCAAGACCCCAAGACTTCCATTTACGGACCGGCTATTACTATAAGAGGCGGCACTTCTCCAGCTTCACTTGCCGTTTTCAGGGATAATTTTTTGCTTTCTCTACTTCTGCTTCGTACTTGCCTAATAGTTCCTTTTACTTCGTTGTTCCTATATATCATCTTCGCCGCGCACGCTAACTATAGAGCCACGACGCTTCTTCTTCCTTTACTTACAGCCCATTTTGCTCAAAGCTCTGACATCATAGCTCAGCCTTCTTGTCTTTTCCGTGTCTGCTCTCGAAATCCCGCTCCAAGCCAACAATAATGACAATCCGATACACGAATTTCACGCCCGAGGTGATGCTTTCTGCACCGCGGCGTTCAACCGCTATTCCAAATCCATCCGGTACCAAGCTTCTGTACTCAGTATGTTGTTATTATAGCATGTACAAATGTCACCCCAAGGGCTTTTTGGCCCATTACGTCCTCCTTGTAACCTTGATAATCATTTACCCGGCTAACAAATCTCGCGCTTTTCCGCCTTTGCAATGGTTTTTCTAGATTTCCACGTACTCCTTCCACTCTCACCGCCGCACTTCCGAGATCCGTGTCTTTGACATAGAGTCTCGCAAGGACACCTGCCTGTGCGGTGCGCCCGGATATCGTGAGCCACTCTGGCTGAGTGACACTGAAGTTCTGCTGCTTGGTTCTGTGGTTGATGGTGTCACCAGTCTTAACGTAATCGATATTCGCACTTCAGGGTAAGATATAGCCTCAGCTTGCCTCAGCCTCTTTCGCCGCCTACTATAAAGTCACTTCTACTTACTGACTAAACTATGGCATTCTTGCTGCACAGTGCCGTTACTGAGATCAGCCGGGCTTCTGGTACTCTCGACAACCTCCGCGTCAGACGCTTGTCGGATACGGAAGTCGCAATTGCCGTTTCCGCTCCAACAACGCCACAGGGGAAGCTGTACACGCCGTCCCACGCCAAGCCGCGCTATTCAACTGCCAAGGTTTATACTCAGCTGTTTGTGCGTCATTGGGATACCTACAATACTGAGAACAAGAACTCGGTGTGGTATGGCCTGCTCCGCAAGTCCGGCACCCGGTATACGCTTGCCTCCCCAGGGTTGACCAATGCCCTGGAAGGAACGGGCCTGGAGTGCCCTGTGCCCTTTGCTCCAGGCACCAATCATTTCGATCTTGGTCCGTCAGGCATCGCCTTCGTCGCCAAAGATCCCGAGCTCAATCCTGCCATGTACACCAAGACTGACCTCTATTATGTCCCTCTCAAGTCCTACACTGAAAAGCCACCCCAACAAAAGCCATCCATCGTACACACCGAGAAGCTACAGGGCTACAGTGCCTCTCCTACTTTTTCACATTCAGGAAAGAAACTTGTATTCACGCGTATGCGTAGCAAGCAGTACGAATCGGACAAGCGACGTCTCATGATCATTCCCGATATCACAGATCTGACTAATTTGCACGAGTTCTACTCTTCGGAAAACGGCCAGGGTACCTTGGACCTGAGTCCAGACGAGCTACTGTGGTCGCATGACGATGAACACATTTACTTCACGGCCGAATCATTTGGCAAGGTCTTGCTTCTCAAAGTCCCAGCAGATGCTACGACAACAAAGCACCCTATTGTGTTATACAACCATGACTCTGTCATCAATGCTGTCACACTCAAGAACTCGGGCCATATCCTTGTAAGCAGCAGCTCACTGGTTGAAAGTATGGCCTATTATATAGTCAAAGCCCCGTCCACGGCCACAGCAAGTGAGAAGCCAGAGGTCGGGCTGCTCTTCTCCTCGACTAACAATGGAGCTCTATTCGGGCTCTCCCGCAAACAGTGCGATGACTTCTGGTTTAAGGGCGCTGACAACGTTGAAGTGCATGCTCTGGTCATGCGACCAGCCAACTTCAACGAAACTCAGAAGTACCCGCTTGCCTTCCTAATCCATGGTGGACCGCAGGGCGCATGGAATGATGCATGGAGCACACGCTGGAATCCCGCGCTATTCGCACAACAAGGCTACATTGTCGTTGCCTGCAACCCGACAGGCAGCACAGGCTACGGTCAGGCCTTCACCGATGCCATTGCCAACAGCTGGGGGGGCCGACCGTACCGCGATCTTGAATTCTGCATGAACTATATTGCCGCCGAGATGCCCTATGTCGATATGCAACGTGCTGTTGCCCTTGGTGCCTCGTACGGGGGTTACATGATCAACTGGATTGCCGGCCAGCCACTGGCACGCCGCTTCAAAGCGCTCGTTTGCCATGACGGCATCTTCTCTACACATACCAAGTGGGCTACTGAAGAGCTCTTTTTCCCCTACCATGACTTTGGCGGGGCGCCGTGGGACCCCGAGTCGACGTATCACCAGTGGGACCCAGCGCAATTCCATGGACGCTGGGAAACGCCCATGATGGTCATCCACAACGAACTAGACTATCGCCTGCCTATTTCGGAAGGCCTAGCCATGTTCAATGTACTTCAGGCACGGAATATTCCAAGCAAGTTCCTGACGTTTCCAGATGAGAATCACGTAAGTTATTTTATTCTATTGTCATGTCATGCCTTCTATTCTTTTTAACTATTACTAACAACTATGCTGCTTCATTTCAGTGGGTCCTCAAACCTGAAAACTCGCTTGTATGGCACCAAGAAGTGTTTAGCT
Source organism: Ceratocystis huliohia (assembly GCA_038382965.1). Lineage (NCBI taxonomy): Eukaryota > Fungi > Ascomycota > Sordariomycetes > Microascales > Ceratocystidaceae > Ceratocystis > Ceratocystis huliohia. The sequence goes on from JAXCEX010000336.1 coordinate 7,703, forward strand.
TCATCAACGAGCACGCCAAGGTCAAGGCACCAGCATAGGCTGGCAGCTGATTTGATAGAGGTCTTTACATATTCAAACACTAAATCCAAGCATTGTGATAATCATAAATAAGAAATCTCTTAAAAAAATTTTATCAGAGAAGAAAAGTAACAAAAAAAACAGTACTCCTGAGATATGCCCATAGCGCAATGCGTGTTATCATCTCCATTGCTTTCATCCCGAACATGACCACACGACTAAAAACACAAGTTGAATAGAGAGAAGGAAAGAAATTAGAGAAAATCATAGTTCTAGGAACTAAGCTCCTTTTACTTTTCCAACTAATCTAATCCAAAAAAAACAAGGAAAAAAGAAGGACACTCTTGATTTATGTGGCCTTCGCAGTGCGCTTAGTGGCACCAGTCTTACCGGTGTCAGCACCAGTAGCGGCACCAGTCGCCTTCTTCTCAGTCTCCTTCTTCTCCTGCTTCTTGCCAGAGGCCTTCTTAGCAGGGGCACTGCCGCCGCCGAAGAGCATAGACAGGATACTAATGAAAATAACCAAAGCACCAGCAGCAAAGGCAGGCACCTCAGGAACGAAGCGAACAGCCTCCATGGGGTCAGACTTGAAGAGGGCGAGGAATAGATCCAGCTTCTCAGTGGCGTACAGGACGGGGTCGTCGAGGAACTTAAGGTCGGAGGCCGAATCGATCTTGGGCTCATCCTTTGTAGCCGGCTTCTCGGCAGCTTCCAGAGCCTTCTCACCCTCCTTCTTGGGGAAGAAAGACTCCTCAGCCAGCTTGCGGGCATCCTCAACTGAGTGGCCAATGTAGATGTTGCTGAACATAATGTCCTTCTGCATGGTCCAGATCTCGAAACCGATAGCACCCATGGGCTCAAAGTTAGAGGGTGTAGTGTCGTTGAAGGCATCGGGGTTGGGAATCTTGCGAGCCTCCCAGGGACCCTTGTAATCAGGGTTGTCAATCATGGGTGCTGACCAAGGGCCTTTGTAATCGGGGTTGCGCTTCATAGGCTTAGACCAGGGGCCACAGCCAGAAGCCTCTGCACACTTGGGGTTAGGAACAGTAGGGCCAATCCAGTCACCATCCTCCTCGTCAACCCAGTCCTCGGGCTTGATAGCATCAGGATCAGTGATGGTTGTGGGCTCATCCTCGAGCCAGTCATCAGGCTTAACAGCGTCCTCATCAACAATCTCAAAAGGAGCATCCTCGTCCCAGTCATCGGGCTTGGTAGCATCGGGATCACGAATGCGAGCCTCATCAACCCAGTCCTTGGGCTTGCTGTCATCGGGGTCGTAGATCTCGGCAGGAGGGTTGACAGGGGGCTGGAAGTCCTTAAGAAGGTCGGCTTCCTTGACAGTGTCGCCATTCTGCTGGATAATGACGGTGTTGTTGGTGTGCACAATCAGGGTGTACAGCTCAGTTGCCTTGGTGATCTTGGCAGTTGGAGGTGAAGTCAGGTGCTTCTCTTCGTATTCGCCAGTCTTGGGGTTCTTGTGGTTGAAAATGAAGTGGACCTTGTTGGTGTGGCCGCACTTATCGGGGCCGAACATGATGACGTAGGGTGTGGTGTTGGAGAATTCATCTTGGTGAAGAGCCTTGTTCTCGCGCAAGAGCTTCATGTAAGCACCACCGCACTCGAGGCCATCTATAATTTAGGAGATGGGGTCGTTAGCCATTAACCAGCTGCAAATGCATACATACAAAATCGCAATAGCAGTAGAAAACTCACTCTGAAGCTTGACCTCGTACTGGACGACCAAAGGCTTGCCCTTAGGGTCAATCTTCTTGGGGAACTTTGCAGAAATAGCGTGGTGGGCGGCAGCATTCTTGACGACCAGACCCTTGTATCCTTCCATGCCCTTGAGAACGGAGGGCTCTTCAACGGACCATTCGCCAATGTAAGCCCACTCCTCTTCACCCTCCTTAATATCCTTTTTAGCATGGGACGGCTTCCAACGCTTATCCCAATCCTCGGTGAACTGCTCGATGAATTCGCCCTTGAGAGAGGTAGACTAGAGGGCGGAATGTGGATGTGAGTAGATGCAAAAGGTAGACATAGGCCAGCTAGGTATTTGGGGGACAACGTACAGTAAAGGTGGGGAGGTCAACAGAAGAAGAAGAGGGCTTCTCCCCGGTCAGGGGCTTTTGGGCATCGTCGGCACTAACAGCGGCGATGAGAGCCGCGGTGACGACAGATTGCAGCTTCATTGTGGATATGTGAATGTGTGTGTTGTGTCTAGATCTGGATGTGGAAAGGCTGGATGGTCCCGCTGGAGATGTTCAGGCAACTCGAGACTATTAGAAATGCGTTTAGGTTAACTTAAGAGCTAGGGACAAAATAGCAGGCTTCAGGTCGATTGGATTCGATTGGATTCGATCCAGACTCAGACAATTTGGAGGCAATCAACAATATGATAATAGCGGGTAGGCTTCAGTGAATGCAAAGTTTATTGCAAGGATAATCACAGCTCAAGCAAAGACAGAGCTTGTGACCAACAGGCGGGCAAAATAGAGAACACATATACATACAAGTCAAATCAATGGTAATGCGATGATGGACCAAGCAGAGATGAGAAAGCAAACGCGCCGATGAAGTCGAAAAAAAAAAAGATGGCAAGAGGAGAATAGGTAAAGAAGACAAGTATCAAAGAAAAGAAGTTGTGATAGGCCAGGGACAGAGACAAGCTGCAAGAAGTACAACACGGCAAGGACGGTTGAGCTTCAACGTGTCCTCTTTTAGTGGGCAAGGGCAGCTCCGGGGGCTAGGACAAGCTAAATCAAGACAGCCAACGCCGAAACAGTGCGTCACGATAACCAGTTTGATACTGTGTTTTTGTGGCAGTAGGCTGCTTGTCTAACAGTGTTAGGAACACAATGCACTGTTAGGACTTTAACGATCAGGGAGGTCGAGGCAACCAGCCCTCAACTCAGATAAAACCAGGAAGAGAGCCTTCCTTTTGTCGCTGTAAGACATGGAAGGATCTCTTTATGTTAACTAAGGAAAGGGCTCTTGCTACTTCCGAGAACTGTTTCCATCACATTCTATCATTATTCTACGGCTTCAAGAACATGGGCCAGTGCCCTCTTTTCCTCCCTGCTCTTTCCTGCGCCTGCCTTGTGTCCTATAGCTGGCCCTTTTGCGTGAAAGCAGAGGAAGTAATTTCCAAGTGCATGAGAGCCTTCTCTTTCCAGTTGCCAGACCTACTAGTCCTGACACCCCAAGCCAATTTTTGGGGCAATCGCGCCGCTTGGGACCTGCAACAAAGTTGGCCAATGAGAGTAGGCCTTTTCCTGGTTAGAATATCACCTCCAAAAGGCATGGTGACAAGCAAACTATTGACCATCGGGGCCACTTGAACGGAGACTTTGGCAAGAAACCCTCGATTTCTGCTCCCGCCATTCGCGGAGGCGCATTATACATGGCATAAACACACCCTGTTGACAGTAGTGATTACCCCCAACATACATGGCAATAACACGTGACCCAGGAACATCTACGTACAATTTCACATCACTTCAGTCTGATAGCAATTTCCATCTTCAGTCTGGCAATTGTTCTATTTTGTTGCTATAGCTAATTTCCAATAGATCCGTTCATCAGCAGTCGTTAGTGGTCTAAGTTGCACAGAGCGACAACCGCGCTGTGACATCACGCTCGCCAATGATATTTACAGAGCAAGGGCGGCAGCGAAGACACCAAGCAGACCCAGACCGGAAGAGATAGTGAGGATAGTGGCACCGCTGGCAGTTCCAGTAGCGCTGGAGTCGGAGCCGGAGGTGGAAGAGCTTGAGGAAGAGCCAGTACCAGAAGCAGAGCCAGAAGAACCAGAGCTAGATCCAGAGGTACCGGAGGCAGTGGCGGAGGCAGAAGCAGATCCGGAGGCAGAAGAGCCGGAAGAGCCCTGGGTACCAGAGGCAGGGGTGCCGCTAACGACGTTGTAGTCTATTAATGCATGTTAGCCGACATGTTTCTTCCCAATATTTCCTGTCCCTGGTTGTATAATCAGTAGACACTTACAGAACTCGTTGACACAGTCTTGGCTGCAGTCAATGTAGGCCTGGGTCTCAGCCTCAGTGCCGTTACCCTGGGGGCAAGCGGCCACACATGCGGTGGTGGCGTTGACCTGAGCGTCGTTGGGGTTGGGGACCTGATTCATGACACAAGCGATGTTAGTTAGAGCCTACATTGGTCTCATTGACTCAGCCAACACTTACCATGACACAGGTAGCGCGGCAGTTCACATCACTGTCATCGCAGTTCTTAAGGCACTCAATCTGAACCGTAGTTAGGGTGGTCTCGGCAGGAGCAGCCTCAGAAGTGGTAGTGCCGGTCTGGGCCGAAACGGCAGCGACAAAGGCGAAGAGGGCGGTAGAGAAACGCATTTTGAAGAGTGGGATATTAAGAGTATTAAAGTAGTAATATGGCAAGAAAGCAAATAGTTAAACGAGAGAATAAAAATCGACAAAGCAAGGAGAAGACTGAAAAGATGGACTCGATAGTGAAGAGAAGAACCAGAAGAGAGTGTGGACAGGAAATGGGGAGGAGAACAGGAGTGTTTATACCTTTGGGTACAAGCACTAACACAACACCGAGTGCCGGGGTGTGTGGAGGAAGCAACAGAAGGAAGAGCAATAGGATGGGACGCTGGCTCTTCCTCACCTTCTCTCCTTGTCTCTATTTGATACACGCCTCTTTCTCGTTAGTTTCTTTTCCTGGCCTCATATTCAGCATACACAGCACTGAAACCTGCCTTATACACAGCATTCTCTAAACTCGCTTCGCAGATGGAGCTGGGGAGCTCTACTAAACATTCGAGCCGCGGGCAAAGGTTGCTATTCGTGTTGTTCCCACTGTTTCAAAAGACAAAAATACACCCCCTATTCACGCCCCCCCCCCTTTTTTTCATATTCTTCCTTGTCTTTCCTGGGGGTTTGCTTGCTTGTTCGTTGTATGCTTCTTGATCCTGGTCCGAGCCATAGACAAATCGGGCGGGCGTTTCCTTGTTCCTGCTGTGCTGGCTTGCTGTGCTCATATGAGAGTTGTGAAAAGTGGCAGTAACACCAGGTACAAGAGGACTTGCACTGCAGAGTATCATCGTCCAACCCTGCTATTCTCCTACATTCCAAGGCTTTAGCTACTCTCCGGCTTTTGGCTGGTCACTTGGAGCTGGCTGGCTTTGTTTACTTGGGCAACACGCGCCGGCACCATAGCTTTGCATTGTGCAGAAATGATTGGCATTGACTCTGAATTTTAGGCTGCTAGGGTAGACAGCGAATATGGGATTGTTGTTGAGAGAAAAAGAATGAAAGAAAACGCCCAAAAGCTATGGGCATGTTGGTTTAATTGCTGTGAAAATCTCATGACAACAAACAAAAGAAATAAATTATCGCAACAATAAATAGCACAATTTAAACAAGGACAAAAACGGAAGGAAATTCACGCGCTCTTGCCAAGCTTCGACCAGGGGATTCGACGGCTTTCTGCCTCCTTCTAATTTGCTTTGCTGGCGCGCTGACTGTCCCAAATTCCCGCTATTGCATTTTTTTTACTCATTTGCTTGCTCTTGCTACTCTTGATATTCTTCAGTTGAAGTGCAGCTGGATTGTCTAACTCTCTCTTTCCTAGTTCGTTCTTAGCCTCTCGCTCAGGGGGAAACTTTACAACAATGGTGTGAGATGCGTGAGACCCGCGAATGAACAAGGAAAGAGGATCATGTGATTTCGCTTCGTGTTTTTTTCTTTCCTTTTGTTGTGCCACAACGTCTCTAGCGTCTGTTTATGTCTCTGGCTCTCTGACCGCGTTGTTCTTTTCTCTTTCCCTGTCTTGTGTGTATGGTTCCTGCCTCTGGTTCTGTTGAATCTCGGTCTGACTTTCGTCCTGATCCTAAACCTAGGCCTGTGCATAGCCCTATGTCACAGCTTGCTTTTGGTTGCACTAATGTTAATATGGCACCCACTAATAACTCCAATGTCCACTATATCAACCCGCTATAGTGATACCAACTCGTCTTCCTTTGACAAACCTCGTATTCACCCGCGTCGCTGGCGTATCTCGTATCTTCTCTCTGTTTTCCCCCATTCCCTCTTTCGTGTCGCGCTCTTTTGCTTTCATCTTACACTTTATCCACTCTAACCGAGACGGCCTATCGCGAAACATCCCGTTTTCCCTTGCTTACTACGCTGAAAAAAAATAAACAAAAAACAGGCCTCTTCCTGTACATCCCAGTCCCAATGCTCGCCTCAAGGCGACCACCGCGCCTGAACGAAGCTGCCAAGGACTAGTAGTTTATCCAGCTTGAGATAACCCCCTCCCCTCCCCTTATGTGAAGATTTTATTCCCGCCAACTCATTTTGTGGCAAATCAGTATTCGCCTTCGTTGTTTTCACTTGGCTTTGTGCCTCGTTCCTAACATCATAACTCTCCATCCATCTCGTCAACGCCCCCTGTAATCCCCTATCGTTGTGATCTTTATGTCACTTGACTTTGTTCTGCCCGTTGTAGATCATAGTCTGGATCTCTTAGCCCGTTTAAATCCTCCCCTTGCAAGCGGCAAAACATCAGAAGCTGGAGAACAAGAATGACAGCCCAGTCAGTATCTGTGCTCCACGGCCAAATAGAAGGCCAAAACCAAGTCACACACTCTGTAACCAAAGCTGTTTTGTTCCGTGTTTCCACAATATGTCTTCTCTTCCTCCCCCATGGCTTGGTCTTCTTCCCTCTGTATCTCCTGTCTCTCCTGTCTTATTTTGTCTCTGGACTAGGTTTGTGATGGACGGCCAGCCAATCTCCCCCACCTGCCAGCTCACAGCGCCCTCCTAGCTGTCTGTCCCTATAATGTGCATCACATCAACATGTCATTTCAGCCTCCTCCCTAGCTTTCTCTACCCTAACCGGGCTGGAATACTAGGCTTTTGTGCTCATTTCACCTCGCTAGCCAATCTCAATTATCAGCCCCCTATCAACTCCAAACTTCTTCTCCAGTAACGCAGGATCTTGTCCCAGGTTTTCCCCACGATTTTCGTATCCCTGTATCTTGAGCCATGACGGTACGATAAAAAATCCTTGTACACTCTTGTAACTCAGTCCGTATCACCATATGTAGGGTTATGCGTTATAATAGGGTTGATGTGATTTTGTGGGGCGCTTAGAATCTTGGACTAGCATATGCCATGTGCCGCCTTTTTGAAATTTGCATGCCTATTTGTACCTTTGTACCTTGTGCAGATGCACAAGTGACATAGTGACATAATGCTTGGTGACCCCGAAATTTCTTTTCACAACGTCAAGCTAAAAAAAGCACTCATAAGTTGTCACTTCAACATACAAATAAATATAGACCACAATGAGCGACCCTGAGACTCTTGTTAGATCCGATAACCCCGACCATCCAGCTAATCTCATACCGGCTCTGTGTGCCAAGTTCTGGACTCTGGGTTGGGTGACTGGCACTGGCGGTGGCTGCTCTATTCGTGATAAGTAAGTAAAGAAGCTAACCGCTGACAACCTCACCTGGGGCAAGGCCCCAGACAGGAGCTGTTAATAGCCCTGTAACCCCTTATCTTCATATCCCTTGCTATGTACGCTGACAAGCAAGCTTCTTTCTGCTTTTAGTGACCATGTCTACATTGCGCCCTCTGGGGTGCAGAAGGAACTCATGAAGCCCGATGACATTTACGTACTCTCGCTCTCACAGACGCTTGCTTCTGCTAATCGCATCTATTTGCGTTCGCCTGCGGCTTACAAGCCATCGCAGTGCACGCCGCTCTTCCTAGCGGCCTTCACCAAACGACGTGCTGGCTGCTGCATCCATACGCACTCCCATTGGGCGGTTCTGGTGACGTTAATTTTGGAGCAATGTGGATCGACAGTCTTTGAAATCAACAACATTGAGCAGATCAAGGGCTTTGGCCGCGGCTTTGAGAAGTCGGGCAACCTCGGCTACCATGATACATTGCGTATTCCCGTAATCGAGAATACGGCGCATGAGGAAGACTTGACCGAGTTCTTGGAAGAGGCCATGGACCAGTACCCAGATACGTATGCCGTGCTGGTTCGTCGCCATGGTGTTTATGTATGGGGCGACAACGTGCATAAGGCTAAGACGCAATGTGAGAGGTAAGTCCAAGTTCCGCGACATCTCTAACTTCCTAGACCATTGTCTTTTTTTGGTTCAAGACTCCATTAGCATTCTCCCTACGAGCATCCTCTCCCTCTTTCAGCGAACCCATCCCTTGTAAATGGTCATCGTGACCTGTAGTAGCCCTTGCTGACCCGAACACCGCCACGCTACTCAGTCTGGACTATCTGTTCCAGGTGGCTGTTGAAATGAAGCAGCTCAACATCCCTTGGATCAGCAACATCCCTAAGGTCAAGACCCGCCGTGAGCGTGAGGCCGAAGCTGCAGCTCAAGCTACAGCTTGATTTTCATTGATGTCGAATAGCGCGGCAGAAAATATCGCGCCATACAAATGAATGTACGACTGTAGCACATGTAGAAGATTTAGATAAAATTGGGTCTGGGGGCGGAACTGACGCATTGGTGAATAGGTATATATATATACGGTTACAGTTTTCATTGTTCATCACAGTATTACCGTAGCCTTTAAACACTCTAGCGGACAATCTCTTCTTGAACCGGATACTAAAAAAAGTATGACTGTTTAAAGCTCGTCTTTGTTTCTCTCATGGACGTCTTCATCTGGCAGAGAGTCAGATCTGACCCCCTCAGCACTGAAATCTGGCTGAATAGGCTCTTCCTTGACAATTGTTTCGGGAACATTGTTGTCTTCGTCCACAACACGAGCCTCATCTAATCGAATCTCAACATCGCCATGGCTGTCTATAATCTTCTTAACCTTTTCACTCACGTTGAGATCCTCAGATTCCGTTTCCGCAGCCATATCCTCATTTTTGGTGTTTTGTTTTGTCCCAGTTTCAGTCACTATCGAAACCGTCGGCAAATCTTCGTTTGGTAGTCCCTCAACTTCTGCCTTTTGTCCTATAGAGACATCTGCACTCTCCACACCTGCTGGTTGTTTCCCGACAGGGACAACGGTCTTACCCACAATCCAGCCTGTACCAAAGATAAGCCTGAGTGGAAGCCATACCAGCCACCATGTAGGACCGTATAAAAAGCGGCGGAAGACTAGCCACGCGAGAGTGCTTAGCAACATGTAGAAGGACGTCTGTAGGTACCACGTGTCGCTCTTTTGTGAGCGCAGTAGTGTGCCTAGCAAGTCCTTGGACGAAGTCAGCATGCCCTCTAGTGAACCATACGACTCATTTAACTGGGCTAATGCCTGTGACGACTCTACAAGCGTCTGGTGAGCGTACTCGCTGCGTGCCAGCTCGGCCGCAATCATGTCGTGTGTGCGTCGTAGCGCTAGTGTGACATCAGTACTAGCACTGACTGTTTGCTGATCTTCGTTTGAGAGGGCTGTGTGCTTTTTCTGCAAGAGTGACGATGGCTTTTCAGTATGGGGATGGATACCCCCTAAGGTATCGCGTTGGTGGTCTTCGGAGACATCGACTTGTGATGAGCCGGCAGATTCTGGCTGTGAGTATACAGATATCAAGAGTTGGCGCTCGTGTCGTTGGGCATCGGCTAGACTTTTTCGTGCTGAGATCTGTGCGTGTCGGAAAGCGATGCGGCATCTGAAGAGAACACCTTTTTTATTAGTAACAATCCACAAATGCAAGCTACCCATATGACTTTGGACTAGAATACGCACCCAGCGAGTTCTTTGTGAAGCATTTCCACGCCATCTTTTAAACGTGGCTTGCTAGATTCTGGTAGATCCTCGACTTCTTCGCTTAGAATCTCAAGTTCGTCCTCTTCTTCGCGGAGGATATGGCTGATCTCAGTGCTCAGCTCGCCGCTGATGCTATTCTCTTCGCTAACATTCAGTGGTACAGATCCAGGCTCAAACTTGAGGCTGGCTAATCGATCGATAAGCTCTCTGAGCTGCAAGGTGGTTTCTTGCAGGGCGACTAGGCGTTCCTGAAGCTCGACGACAGTGGACATGGTTGATGGATGGGATGGTGAATTTGTTGCAAGGAACTATAAGCTAGGGTAGTAGCTTTTCGCAAAGTTTAAAGTTGTAGATGTCGTGGTAGAAAGACAAAATGGCATTGGATCCATTTGAATGTTAGGAAGAACTGTCGTATAACGCATAGGCATGTGGCGCAAGCCGGTTGGTTAATGGTCAAAAGCTCACTAAATGTCACGGCAAAACGGCCTGTGACGACATTTCGCTGCGTTGGCTAAATGCCAAATTGTAGTGATGAGGAGTCTCAGCCACATTGTGGCTACCCCGGGTAACGCCACATGACTGCCCCGCATCACAAAGTATATATTCAGTCCTAAGAAATAATGTAGACAGACTAAATAGAAATTCCCTCAT
>JAXCEX010000337.1:0-17739 GCA_038382965.1 Ceratocystis huliohia
CAGTGCATCAGTGGCATACACTGTTCTCGTTCAACCCTCAACAAATGGGAGATTTTGTCTTTTGTCGAGGGGATGGACGGCCGACCTCAAAGGTGCCATCCCGAGGGTTGTAGGAGGGAAGGTTGCACGAAAAGTGGGGCAATTTTACAGTATTATATAATCAGAAATAAGGGTTAGTAAGCCAGAGCACAAAGATTGGCTTAATAGTCTAGTTGGTTAGGACGTCGGATTCTGATTCCGTAAGCCCAGGTTCGAATCCTGGTTAGGCCTCGTCACTTAGGTGCACTTCTTTTTTATCATGTTTTAATACTAGATCCGGCCTCACGAGGCGGCATGTGATGATGTAGGCTTTTAGGATCTCAAGTTATCTACCCCTTTGCCTAGCTACAGATGTTTTAGCAAGGCATGAGCCAAGCGGGTTCCCGGTTTTTTTTTATTCTTACATCTTCTCCCTCTGTTATTAGAGTTTCTCCTTGTCGGGCAATAAAGACATACTGTAGTAGTTGAGTCAAACTAGTTGTGGTCTTATTAATCGTCATGACCACGCAATTAGTCGCTAGGCTAGCCTTGAACTTTTATCTTTTTTTTCAGCTTGAACCCGCCCGTTCAGTTCAGTCGTCTCGGAGCTTGTGGCGCTCTATCTTTCTCTTCGCTTCGCAACTATCAGGGCGTTCCCACGAGAAAGAAGTGGCGCTAGCTCCGTGACCTTTGGGCTGACTAGAAAAAGAAAGGGCAAGAATAGAAGAGAAGAGGGAAAGAAGGGAAAGCCTCGGCAGGTGCCAATGGAATGGGCGGTGAGCGAAGAATTTCTTCGCACAAAACAAATACAAGTGAGAATTTAATTCTACCCTTTTGCCGCCAATGAAATAGAAGAAGCATCGTGGCTTCTAAGCATTAGATAACCAACCAAGCAAGGCTAGACAGAGCTTCTTATTAAGCTTGGACGCCTTAGCCCCAAACAGCTCGACTTTCTCTTGCTCTCCCACATTCATGATCCTTGGCTTGTGTCACTATGCTGTCCGCCTCCGGTTCTCTAAGCCTCTACTCCCCAGATCTAGACCAACCCGCCATATTGAGGTCACTCACTCAGCTCACGGACTTATGATTTTGCCGTTCGGTGTAAGCGTTTCCGGCTCCCTCACTGTGCTCTCATTCCATCCTTGTATATTTGTTTCTACGGCACGGCCTAGGCCGAACCAAGATAAGCGGTAACGCTAACAAAGCCCTGCTACCCTACACCTTACGCTGGCTAGTCAGTCAGCTTATTTAATCATTTCGAGAAAAAAGGCCATGCCATGCCGCATTTTTGCTTCTTATTGCTTGCGATTCGTTACCGCTTCAATTTTGCCACTGTAGTCTCTTGATTATCATGACTACTCATAGTCTCCTCGTGTCCTGTCTTCCTTCTGTTCGTACTTCTTATCCTCGTCCTCGAACAACGACACGACAACCACAGCCTGCATTTCCTCTTTCCCTCGAGAATATCCCAATCCACCTCTATCAGATCTGCAAAAAAAAAGGCTTGCAAATGGATCAATGACAACTACTGTATGACGTCAGTTGCGACAGCGGTTTACTACCACCCACTATCACTATCTATCTTCCAAAACTCGCCCGTTCTAATCGCAACTTGGCTGTGTCCGAACTAAGTCAGCCATGGCTATCACAAACACGCCCGGAATTCCAGACCGTGGCCCCCACGTGTTTATCGCCATATTGTCGACCATCATATTAACGACGATTTTCATGCTCGCTCGCGCATACTGCCGTATCGTGATAATTCGAAATATCACTATTGATGACTATTTCCTCCTCCTCGCATGGGTCCTGGCTACCGGCCTTTCTTGTAACGTCATTATTGGTGCTACTGCGGGGATTGGTCGCCACGATGAAGACATTTCTTATGACCAGATTCCACAAGTCCGCGAAACTGAATACGTTTTTACCGTTCTCTATGTACGTTATATGTTCCTATGTCCCTTGGAGTTCCAATGATTTCTACACCATGCTAACACACTCTAGAATCTCTGTCTTTCCGCTATAAAAACTAGCATTCTCACGTTCTATCTCCGACTGAGCAAAAACACGAACAAGTTTCTTCGTCTTGGCTCGTGGGTTGTCCTCATCGTCGTCAATCTGGCCGGACTAGTTCTCACCCTTATGAACCTCTTCCAGTGCAGGCCAATAAAAGCAGCATGGTCACCTATGAAGGAGAGTTATGACTGCATTCCACTCCTACAAGAGTTTCTTTGCTCAGCCCCCATCAATGTCATCACTGACCTAGCGATTCTGCTACTCCCCATCCCAGTCCTGACCGGAATGAATCTCCCTTTCCGCCAAAAGGTTATTCTAGTTGGGACCTTTGTATTCGGAATTTTCATTACTATCATCGATGTTGTTCGCACTTACTATCTCCAGCAGGCCTACAATAGTAGCCCGAGAGTCAATCTAGAAAATGGGGAGGTACCTTCAAACTCTACCGAGGGTCTCTCCTCCGGCACACATGCTGACCTCATGTGGTACGGAGCTCCCGCTGTCATGTGGAGCGTGGTTGAGGTTAATCTTGGAATCATATGGGCATGCATTCCGACTCTCAAACCTCTCTTTATCCGAATATTTCCTAAATTAGTGGTTGACCCAAACTTCAACTCCAAAACTTCGGCTTCGCATTCCATCAGCCACGAACAGAAACCACAAACGCGAGAGTCGTCTACCTCTGGTAGCTCGGCTACTGTTCAACTGCCTCCTCCCACAGCCATAATCGCCTCCAGTCAGAACCGCGAAATAAGCATGATAGACTTTCTTGCAGAAAATAGCGACATTGATGACGGTGACATGGACTCTATATATAATAGACGAGCTATAGCCTCAGTCTTTGCGGCTATGCCGTCCATCACTGAGGTTCCGACTGTAACCTCCACTTTAAATGACCAGACAAAATCAGGAAATGATGCTACGTACTTTGGTTTTGTCAATATGCCAGCTCCGCGGTCTCTCTTGACCTGTACTACAAATCAGTCTTGGAAATACGGCAGCAGTGTCTCGTTGTTATTTTTCCTCTGGGGTTGCTCTTATGGCATCTTAAACTCGCTAAATACTGCTGTCGCTCTTGTTAAGGATATCTCAACTCCTCAGACAATTGGGTTATCAACCATGTACTTTGGTGGTGGCTATGTTTTTGGTCCTTTGGTCGTAGGCGGCTGGATCCTTCGTCGAGATGAACACCAAAGATTTAAGCATAGCCGGCCTCGAGATACCGACCACATTGGTGGATTCAAAGTTCTGTTCATGGTTGGTCTATGCGTTTACGGTATCGGGACCATGATCTTCTGGCCGTCGTCGATTCTGAACTCATACAGTGGTTTCATGCTGTCTAACTTTGTTGTCGGTTTTGGCCTGGCTATACTCGAAACCGGCGCAAACACCTACATGATACTCTGCGGCCCTGATGATTACGCTGAGCTCCGTCTGATGCTAGCACAGGGCTTCCAAGCCACCGGTAGCGTGGTAATGAACGTCTTAGCCAGGAAGGTCTTTTTCCGCAACCTATCACAACAAAATTCCCAAAACCCCAAACTTCTGATCAACGTGCAGTGGTCATACTTTGCCATTACCCTTCTTTGTGCCTTTCTTACTATATACTTCTATTATGTAACCGTCCCCGAGGTAACTGATGCTGAGCTGAAAGAAGTCGCGGGACGATCCCCTGTTAGACCAGACAAGAAGTCATGGTTTGGACTCGAACTGCGAACTGTTTGTGTTTCTTTGGCAGTTCTGAGCCAGTGGACATATTGTTCTATGCAGGGTGGCATGCGCACCTACAATTCCGCTTTGATGCTCTCCATCTACCCTGAGGTGCCCCAGAGAGGCCATGAAGCCATATTTACCGCATCAGTACTGTCAAATACACGCTTGCCCGGGTACGGCTTGACAATAACCGACACGTACTACATCTCGCAGTCGTGCTTTGTCAGCGGACGCTTTGTGTTTGCGTATTTACTCTATCTTGCCGTGAAACACTCGCGCATGCCTAAGCCGCGCGTGCTGCTTCTAGGAACAACCATATGCACGATCATTCTGTGCATCATCTCATCTTTATACCAGCCTTCAAGGCTGGGCCTTCTTAGCATTCCCGTTTCCATGTGCTACTTCTTCATGGGTCCTATCTGGCCACTAATCTTTTCTATTGCCCTTCGACACCAGGGCGAGCGGACTAAGACAGTCAGTGTCTACATAACCATGGGAGCCAGCGGGCCTGCCATATGGTTGTTTGTGCAGTACGGCATTGTCAGCAATGGCTCAACAGCCAACAGCTCGTTCTTTCTCTTAGTTGGCCTGCAGGTTATTACGCTGTTGTATCCCCTATTTCTCAACTTCTCTCGGGATGCCAAACTCCTCTCGGACCCAGTGAGGTATTATGCATCGGCTGCCGATGGCGAGAAGGCTGCCTCAAGCCGCAGAGACTCTGTGATGAGGGGAGAACCTGTTGCTAGCTCTGCTAACACTGGAGGTGATGTAGCTCTGCTTGATTATGGAATGTTGCTACCAGGGAGACAGTCAAGCCGTTAGTCTGCCGTTACTTGGCCTTTGTTTCTTACTATTGTACATTACTGAAAGCTCGACTATCGCATTTTCCCAGTTATTTGAGTGAGTTTTTGCATATAAAAAAAAGGATGAAAGGGAGGGAAAAAAGGGTTGTCTTGTATTCATCATTTAGCATTTTGTTTAAGCGCATAACCTAGGTATCTAGGTTTGGATTTCTTGTTTTCTTGTATTCCTAATAGCCAGGGTTTAATATTTTCACATCAATATCCCATTTGCAATTTCATCAAACACTACCACCCCGCGTCGTCCCACCGCCGTTGCCAACGCCACGAATTCGGCACCAGCAGCCTTCATGCGTCTAAAGCCTTGTGCATCCTCTACGCCGCCAACCCCAATAACATCAATACAACGCAAACTCGGCTCGGAATCCAGTGCCTCACGAATCGCACGCACGTTTCCTAGCGCCAGCGGATGCAGAGGCGGGCCGGCCAAGCCCGCAGCAGCAGCTGGCAGAATCCCGTTGCCTGCCTCATCCAACGCCACGCAGGAGCCCAGGGTGTTCGTGGCGGTGACAAAAGATATGCGCTGTCCAGCATCGGCAGCGCGCAGTGCCTCGCGCAACATCGTGAACTGTCCGGCGTATGTGTACGGCGGAGTTTTGATTCCAATAGGTAACGTCGGACTTGTAGGCAAGGCCTTCAGCACGGCAGTGAGGCCTTCGCCATCGTAGGCTGGCGGTGGGTGATCACGGATGTTGGGGCAGCTGAGGTTAATCTCAAGCGCAAGCGGCGGTGCGCCGGCATCAAGGGTATTTGAGAACTGCTGCACAGCAGCATAACAGGCTGCAAGCTCAGTTATTGGCCCTGCTATGCTGATGATTATGGGCTTAGTACTAGGACTGTAGCGCCCAGCAAGTGTGCGGATGTACGTTAGGTAAGTCTGCAGGGGGTGGGGGCTGTAGCCGAGGGTATTGAGAGAAGCAGAGAAAGTGGGGGTGGGGATGGGGGTGGGAGTGGTAGAAGATGGAAGGCAAGGAGCAACAGCGGACAGTGAATCCGTATGTTTCGTCAACGACGCCGGGTCAAAGAATAGGTAACGATGCAGCGCGTCGTCGTGAGCAAAACCGTGTAGGGTGCAAGTACGAGTGGTGATAGCGCCAGTGCTTGAGGATGCATACAAGGACTCGAGATGTGTCAAGTCAGTGGCCCAGGGACAGGCTGAGTTTAGCACCGGCGGGGAAATAAGCAGCTTAGGAGGCATATTAGAGGCTCGGGACGGCTAGGAGGGAGATCTAACACATAGATAGGCTATCTATTAGTGATTGAGAGATGTCGAGCCACAGAAAGCTGTAATAAGGTATTGGCTAGGGTTAATACGGGGTTAATGGTTTAATATCCGTAATCCATTGTAACCCTCACCACAATTTAGTGAGGGGCTCGGAACCAAACATGGGGAGCTTGGGGGCAAATCAAACCACAAGATCGTTTTGAAGAAACAAAAAAATCAAAGCAGTCAAGCCAGCTTGCAATACAGTGGCATATTTAAGGCCCTGGATTTGCCCCCTCTTTTCCCTTTTCTTTTCTTACTTTCCTGTTTTGTTGGTTGGCTTTCTACATATTCTCAATATTAATCAGAAGGAAAAAAAAAGAATATACCAAGACATTATAAGCAGATAAGTCATGGCTATACCGTTGGTCCCTTGGGCCATTGCAACAGTTTTGGCGGCCTTTACTGTCTCTTCCCTACTCAGCCTACGAACAAATATCAACAGGGCGCGGGCTTCAGGGTTCAATTACATTATCGGCCGTATGTCTTTCTTTTTCTGAGACCCATCTTGGTTGTCTTAGGATCATGGTGATTTGTTGCCGTGGCCGTGGTACTAATAGCTCTGTGTGTAGCATGTTCGCCATTTTTCATTGGCTGGGTGGCGATTGCTAGAGTGGTTTGCCCCTTACTTCAAAAGTTGGGGACCTGGTTTCCGTTTCATCGCTGGCTTGGGTAAGTTATGCAGTATACTTCTCAGAAAGAACACTCGTTTCTAACATCATCCAACAGTATCGCACAACCAGAGGCTGACTTCCACTGCAAAAATGCACTCTATGACCTGAACGGACCGGTGTACTTGGTTGTGTCTCCGTATGCCATCATGATGATGACTAATGACGCAGATGCCATCAATCAAATCACAGCACAGCGCGAGCGTTTTCTCAAAAACGTCAGCATGTACAGCATCCTAGAGCAATTTGGCAAGAATGTGGTGACAACTGAGGGCCAGGAGTGGCGCATGCACCGCCGTATTGTGAAAATCAGCTTCAACGAAAAGAATGCCGCATTGGTGTGGCGTGAGTCTATTACCCAAGCCCAGGGAATGGTTGAGCAGTGGGTTGCGCAGACGAACCGCCAGCAGTTGCGGGGAGTGAAGTCGCGACAACCGAGGTACATTGAAAACGGCAAAAATGACAGTGGGCGGCGCACATACGACCCAAAGACGATTACGTCTGTGAATTCGGACACAATGAAATTAGCACTACATATAATTTCATACGTTGGGTTTGGGTTGACCATGCTCTGGCCAGCCCACCTCTCCAAGCGGCCTATGGATGCAAGGGACGAAAAGTACACAAGCGAGACGCCTAGGGGAAGCCATACAATGACGCTGATTCAAAGCTTGCAAGATCTTCTGGAGTACCTATTCATCGTGCTGATCACGCCCAATTGGATGATGAGTAAGCAGACAACCGTCATTTTCTGTAATGTTGAGAAAGCTAACACAAAACCGTGTATAGAATATGTGCCCATTAAGGCTTTCAGAATAGCGGGCGAGGCCAAAGCGAACTATCAACAGTACATGGATGAGATGGTTGATGAGCGTTTGGATGACATCCAGAATAATCTACAGCGCGATGAGGTCCAGGGTATGGACTTGGTTGGTCATCTAGCGCGCAAGTACAAAGAAGAGGAGCAAATTAGTATGGAGGAAAAAAAGCAGGAGCCAATGGCCAACCACAGGACGCCGCATTTTGGCCGTAGTGACATCCTCGGTAACATCTTCATCATGATGGTTGCTGGTCATGAAACCACGGCAAACACGCTGCATTTCATGCTTTTGTATCTTGCAGCACACCCGGCAGCGCAACGTAGCCTGGTACGCGATTTGGATGACATTGTTGGTTCAAAATCTCCTGAGAACTGGGATTATGACACAATGCTAGTGCCGCTGCTGAATTCGCATGCAGGTGCGTGCATGAACGAGGTACTCCGGATGATACCATCGGTGACCATGATTCCCAAGATTGTGACGCCTGATGCGCCACAGACCTTGACACTAGGCGGCACAACGCACGTGGTTCCCGCGGGCACTCAAATATTGATGAGTGCATTTTCGGCTGCACGTAACCCGAAGTTCTGGCCCACTCAGCCGAGTCGTGTAACAGGACAGCCACACGATATGGACGATTTCCTGCCGGAGCGATGGTTCAGGCCCAATCTAAGAGAGGAAAATGATATAGAAGAGGTTAAGGATGATGACCTCAAGGATGATATTGTCGACAACAAGGCCCTGGGAATATACCGGCCAATTCCCGGATCATATTTCCCATTTAGCCAAGGAGCGCGGTCATGTCTCGGACGGCGCATTGCACAGGTCGAGATGATGGCTGCGCTGGCAGTGATATTCCAACATTACAGTGTTGAGCTAGCAGTGGATGAATGGGCCACGGACATTCAAGTTGACATGATGGACCATGAGGCGCGTCGGTCAGTGTACAAGAAGGCTCAGGACAAGTTTGAGGACACGATAATGCAGTGCATCTCGATTATCACGCTAAAGCTGCACGGGGCGCATGTGCCGATTCGTTTTGTGGAGCGAGGCAACGAGAGATTCACTAACTTTTTGGCTGACGAGGAGAAAGAGTAGAGTAGTGACAGGGCAGAGAATGTTGAGTTGAGGGTCAAAGGCTACTTGAGTTTAATTTACAGAAAATTCTATCCTGTGCGTGGCTGCTTACTCATAGTGTGTCGTCAAGCCTTGGCAACTACTAGATACATGAAAATGTATAAGCTGTGTGTGTTGTTGTGCCCGAGACAAATTGGTTGTCTGAGGGGCTGTTTTGTGAGCAAGGTGGTACAGGGAAGCTCAAAACAGCAAGCACGCGCTGTGACGTGATAGCATTAGTCACGTGACAGTGTACAAGTGTCAATTAGGCCCCGCTTTTGTATGCTTACCGCGCTTCTAGCCTATAGCAGACCAGAACAAGGCTGTAATAAGTGGGGACATTGGGATATTCGCGCTTCTTGCTGTCCGCATTTAATTTTCCATTAATTTTAATGTTTAATTTTGGGCTGTTTTCGGGGCTCTTGATCGCGACTTTTGTCTTTTCATATTATGCCTTCATTTCTTTTCCGCAATTTTTCTCTCTTTTGAATGCCAAAGAAAAAAAGAAATTAAAAGTTTTAAAGAATATACAATTTTCCTCTACGCCTGAGCGAACCCTGTTTTCTTATCTCCCTGTCCCTTCCTCATCTCCTCCTTCTCGCCCTGTATATGTACAGCCTAGGCTTGGGCCAAACCTTCTATACGCCTTACATCTTCCCTTCCCCTCAATAAAAGCCCTTATTTATCTGGCCCTGCATATCCGTTTATCCTGACAGTCGGCGACCCCGATCTTCTTTCTAGTCTTGGTCTGTCCTTATAAGTCATCTATACAAAATACAAAATGTCTACCAATGCTTGGCTGCGCGCCCAACGCAAAGGCGAACTGCAAGACCTGGCCATTGCACTTGGCCTTGATGTGTGAGTCCTCCTCTTTTGCTGCATGCGCCGGCTCTCCCCAACACTTCCCTATGTCCCTTGCGCAAGCTCGTATGCAGCTACCCGTAAACACTAACACCCTTCCCCGGCTTGGTGCCTTGCCTTCTCTCCTCATAGGTCGCAACCCCTGAAGAAATCGGACCTTGAAGCTCTGATTGAAACACACGTACTTTCCAACGACGCGTCGCTCGTTGATAACGACCGACTCATTGGCTTCTGGAACTCGCGTGCCCGCTCAGCCGGATCGCCCGTTAAACGCGAGCCGGTCGATGTCTCAGAGCCGAAGGCGCCTAGCACGGCCTTGCGCCGGCGCACCACACGCGCACTAGACGAGTTGTCGAACGAGAGGTACGTACTAGCGCGACTATTGCCTGCACACATAAAAGCCTGTCCTCCACTAGAGCTATTTCTAGCTCACAAACAGCTACTAACTTGCATAATTCCCACACATCATAGCCTCGATCAAGACTCTGCTTCTCCCTTGGCCCTCCTCCCGCGAACTCCTGCCCGTGCGCTAGCCCTAGCCTCGTCTCGCTTGCACCTTCCATCAACCCCGGCTAGTGTACAGCGTGCCGTTGATCGTAGTGTTGAGTTGTTTCAAGACGGAGTGGTGGCCGTACAGGACAGTACTTTGGCCGAAGCCACTGTCACTACACGCTCAACCCTAAGTACAGTGCCCAATATCCTCCTTAGCATCGCTGTTTTTGAGGCATATTTCCTGCGTCCTGCTGTGCTCCCAGATGCGCTGTGGCTGACCACTCCTGCCGTACCCGCTCTCTACCTACCGGCTATCCCTATTGTGTTGCCAAACCTAACTACAATGCTGTCGGCTTCATTCTGGGGCCCCGTGTTTGCATGGTTAGCTACTACAGTCTTTGTGCCGCTTATGTTTGCCTACTTCTACAATCTCTCAGCCAACGCGGCATCCAAGCGTCTGCGCAACAAGTATCTTTTTGATCCGCTATCGTTCAGCATTGCCAAGGCCGTTCTCTCATTTGTTGTGTTCGCCCAGGGTGTGTCGTTTAGTGGCTTAGTACACCAGACGGCCATCGCCCGCGTCAATGCGGCTGTTTATGGCGGCTGGCAGGGGCTGTTGGTCGGTGCGGGCATATCGGGTCTGGCAGCGTTCTACGAGGCGATTCTCAGCAAATGAAGAGGCTAGAGAGTCATGTTTCCTTTCTTGCTTGACCCTATTGGCATTTTTTTTTGGAAATAATATGTAGAGGCTCTTGCATCTCGTCGCCCGAGTGGGTGTTTTCAAAGTATTGGTGCTAGTGACGTCATGGTCTACCACTTTATTTCCTTTGATTGCCCTTGTATATCGGCTTTAATATTCTCTCTGGGTGGTGTTTGTCATGTTGATGTCTGTCTTTTAGCTTTTCCTTTTGATACTTCAAGTGACGTTTTTTTCCTTTTGTTTTCCTCTTTTTTGCATCATGATTTGACCCTGGCTTTGATAGTTTTGTTGTATTGATCTGTCTATTGTTAGACGCCATCACCCCATAATATACACGCTTGTCACAAGCGACCCATGACCTTATGTCCCCCTTCCCCCTCTCCCCTCTCCCCAACGTATATTCATAGCCCTATCTTTCCATTCTTACAACTGTCAATTCTTACAATCCGCTCATCAACGACTGGAAGCCCTCCTCGTCTAGGCCCCCCTCCCGGTCGACCCCCTCATTTATGGCCTTCTGCAGCCCGCGAATGACAGTTTCTTTATCGCGTAACCGTGCAAATGCACGCTTTGTCCAGTCGTCTGGCTGGAAGCCACTGTGGTGCAACTTTATTAGCGTTTCCGAAACTTGCTGTGGGTGCTGTGCGCGTGCATAGCCAGAAATCAGCGTGTTCCATGATACTAGAATCGGCTTAATGCCATGCTCCTGCATCATCTTCAATACTTGGTCGGTGTTGTCGCTACGTTGAATAACCCACGAGTGCAACAGGATATTCCACGTGTAGATACTGGGTGGCGGGTGCACAAATTGTGGGATGGGCTTATCCACTAGCTCATCGGTATCTTCTGCCAGAGGGATTGGCTCTGATGAACCAGTATCCGCTGATTGGGTCTTTAGAGCTGGTGGCTGGCCGGTGCTGGCGGGTTTTGTGCTACTATTATCCGCCTCGGAACCGTTTCCAGGCATCATGTCGTTAAACACATCGACTGATGCCCGCAGTAGACCAGGCCACCCAGCAAATGCCTTGATTACCATATCGTGCACCACTGTGCCCTGTTCTCTAACCAGAGCAGTCGCCATGGGATCGCCAGCAACCAGTAGGCTACGGAAGCGGGTGTAGAATACCATGACGTCATACGACATAGTGGCATTCTTGAGGTATGAGATCATCATAATCACCAAGGTGGTTGTTGACGGTTCCAGTTTTTGATCATCGCGAAGCTCGGGCAGTGCGCTGTGGATTGGATGTAAAAGGTCCTGTGCGAATCTCCAGTCATGCAAGTCGTTAGCAACACGGATCTTGTCAAATCCACCAGGCAGCAGCTTTTCTAGTGAATCCATGCGGAAAATGCGGCGATAGATGTCTAGCATGGGCGCGAAAATGGGAATGACGCGCGGATACGGTAGTTTGCGGTGGAAGGCCTCGGCAATGGCCAAACTGAGCACATAGTGCAAGGTCGTATTCCACGTGGCCACAGTAGCCGTGTTGTTAGTGGAAATAAGAGCTAGAGAGCGTTGGAAGGAGTCGAGGTCAAGCTGTTTCTTGGCTCCGTCAAGAAGCGTCGCATAAAGTACGGGATCGGGCTGGATATCATGCTCGACAACCACATCAAATACCTTCCATGCAGTCTCCATGTGGCCATGTAGACACAGATACCGGATGAGCGCCGTAAAGTGGATCAAGCTCGGTGAGAAGCCAGCAGGAATGAGTGAAGCCCAGAGCTCTTGGGCTATTTCTCCAGTATCTGCATCAGCACCGGCGTTGGCATTGCCTCCTGAATGTGGAGATGCCTTGACTTTACCTGGCAGGAAAAGGACGGTGCACACCTTAGCCCAAGCGGACATCTTCTCAGCGCCAGGAATGCTTGTGAGGACCTCATAGATAATCCGCATGGCATACGGCTTGTACGAGTTCTGCAGGGCAAAACGATAGGCAAACTGTGCCATAGTGTTGGGATGCACGGGGATCTGCTTTTCAAGCAGCATCATGTAGAACTCGAGAGCTTTGTTGTTAGCGACATGCTGCTGAATACGGAAAAGGTCGTTTTGCCGGAAAGGGGAATAACCCTTAGGCAACCGAGACATGATTGTGATGGCAATGTCCACCAAGTTATTAGCAGCCGCCTCTCGTAGCTTCTTGTCTTTTATATTATCCAAGAGTTGTGCCTCAAGCCGCAGAATGTCCGAAATCATGTAACCAGGAGGCTGCCACTCGCCACGTGTAGTGGCTTCGAGGAAAATAGCCCCTCGGCCTGGTGCTACGGCCACGATGGACAGAATTACCGGCCTCCAGATTGACAAAATGTCATACGCCTGCACGTCACCCCAGATCTCCAGCATGGCCTCGGCCGACTCGCACTCGGGCAGTAAGCGCGTAATAGCCGGATCGAACTTGGTTTCCCAACGGCCGAGTCGCACCTGTTGGCAATGCTCCTTCCAGTGCCGGTGCATTCGGCGCATTTTAGGGATTCTCTCTGAGGGAATCTGATGGCGAAGCCAGCCCCATTCACGATAGTCGAAGAACGGCACAAAGGCCCGACTCCACACGTTCTTGCCGTTGATAGGCGCAACAACTTGGTGCTTCCACCGGCCTTTTTGCCGAGTACGCGAGTTGCCTTGGTTAGAGAGGAGCGACTCAGTTTGCTGGCTGGCCGAATCCCTGTTAGCATAACCTGAGGCCTTGATGTATGGCTTTTTGGGCGGGTGTGTATCCCGTGGGCTAGCTTCGTAAGTGTTTTCATAGCTATCCCAAAAGTCGCTGTTGCCTGGGTCGGCTTGTGCTTCTGGGGCCAAAGCCTGTTCTGGGACCTCTGTTGTATTAACATTGGCTGCATAGCATCGACATTGGGCATACGTCATGCGGAAGTGGTTGGAGACTCGGGCCGGAGCCGAGCTCAAGGACTGGCCATTTCCAGGAGAACGACGCGGGAGGGATAGTCTCTGATGTGAGACGAAGCGTGCAGGCAAGGCTAGGCCGCGAGAAACACCGAGCGGCAGAGCAGGGCGAGAGCAAAAGAGGGCCTGCATTGAGCTGGGTAGAATCCGTCCGTCCTGGGAGTTGTTTGAGGAGAGGGGGCGTTTCTTCCTTGTCGCTTACGTGAGCTTTCTCAGCCAAACATTGTCCTGTGAAAGCTTCGGAAAAAGATGCCGGCGATCTTTTACGATACAAAGCCTGTTTAAAGTCAGTTAAATGACATTATAATACTACGTAGTACTATAATGTCATAATGTCAACCTTCAAGTTGGGGCTAATGAAAATCAAGTGGGACAAGGCTGACGAAAAAGGGATTTCACAGAGGTAAAAAAAAACGGGGCAAGTATTTCTTCGCCAGCCTTGCAGCTTATATGATGATCAAATCTTCGTCCTTTCAATTTTTGCTATTCTCCTTTAGCTCAGCCTCGCCCACAGTCTTTTCTCTCTCTAGCTTGCCTCCTTCTCCCTTCTCCCTCCCCCATCATACAATTTGCCTTCTCCTCACCCTCCCATCAGCTAGTGTGATTGTGTCACAATGTCCTCCAATCTCAGTGCTGCCGCCGATGCCCGCAAGGCGCGTCTTGCCCAACTGCGCAACCTTAAACGCAAGCTTCCGGCCGACGAGGTCGCCGCTCCCGAATCCAAACGGACGTCGCCTCTAGATACCCCATCGGCTCCAGGTTCTACTGTTCCTGATGTCGCCGCCCTCCACCTCTCCGGCCGCAACTATGATGCCACCACACGCGGCCCCAAACTCGGGTTTGAAAACGCGCCAAACAAAGCCTTAGACGGACCAACGCTTGAAGAAAAAGCCGCCGAAATCGCCGCTCAAGTGCGAGAGACGGCACAAAAAGACGCGCAAGAATCTGCTGCTAGTATTGATCTGTTCAAGCTACAGCCCAAGAAACCCAACTGGGATCTGAAGCGTGACTTGGATAAACGCCTTGAAACCCTGAATGTCAAGACCGACAATGCAATTAGCAGACTAGTGCGCAAGCGTATCACGGAGTCATCAAACGCTGCTCGTGGAAAGAGCAAGGGCACCGCAGCAGAAGGTGACCAGGAGACCATGATCATGGATGGCACCGAGCTAGTCGAGGGCTTGAGAGTTAGAGAGCAGGAGATTGAGGAGGAACGTCGCGAGAGGGCAGAGCTGGATGCATGATCCAAGGGCTCACTGGATGAATTGTTTTACCTCTGGTGAAAATCAGGCGCGCGTCTTTCAGCCCAACTACAGGCTAGGCACAATTCATACTATGTAGCCCGCCAGCCAGCCCACGGACCAGCCATTAGTCCCCTTCTATCTTGCCTATTGGGCCGCCACGCGCTTCAGCAGCTCTACAACTCCACCCACATCCGCCAATGTCGTCCTGTGACTCGACACGGCAATCCTCGCCACCGGCACTCCATTCCAGACAGAGCCGCTCACAAACACTTCTCTCGACTTATTTATTCTATCCACTAGCGTCTTGTTCTTCTCCCTATTGCGTAGGCGGACCATTAAGATGAAGCTGATGTGGCTAAAACTGAGGGGCCCGTCGTCTTCGCTAGTCTCTGTATCGGTTTGGGTCCCCCTCGGCATAGGCAACATTTCGTACTCGGGCAGCCATGAAATCTCCCTAGCTAGCGCCCGTGTCACGGCCACCATTTTTCCAACCATTTCTGTCAAACCCTGGCGGCCCAGGCTGACTAATATTGCATAAATTGGCAAAGCACGAAAGCGCCGTGAGTTCTCAAGGCCCATGTCAAGCGGGCTGCTGAGCATATCTGTATCTTTGCTCATGGTGTTGGCAAGGTAGGCAGCATTAGGGTTGCAGAAGGTCTCTTGCATGAGGGCTTTGTGGGCCGTATAAAATACACCGCAGTCGTAGGGCTGGTAGTCTTCTGTTAGTCATTAAAGAGTTTCGGTTATGAAGCAGAGGGCTTGGGATTGGGTATGGGGTGTTGGAAACTTGCAGCATTCAAAATCTTGTGGGCATCTGCCGCGATGCTATCAGCCAGTTCTAGTCCTGCAGTGGCAGCCTTGAGCATTTCGTTTTCAGCGCTGTCATCTAGTGTTCTCACAAATATACCAAATGCTGCCAATCCCCTCTGTTAGCGTCAAGAAAAAATCCCTCCGCCATGATCCAAAAACTCACCGCCATCAACGTGAAGCCATGCGCCATATTGGTCCGCCAGCTTCCGCAAGCGTTGCATTTCGTCTCGGCCACTGGTCGCAAAGAGCCCTGTATTTACTTCCCCCATACTGACCGAGATGACCGATGCCACGCCCGGCCGCTGCAGCCGTCTTTCAACCTCGTCAATATCCAGCTTCCATGGCTTCTCTTTGCTGATCGGAACTTCTTTGACCGCGTCCCAGCCCAGCCCTACTACTGCTGCCGCCTTGGACAGCGAGCTATGGCCCCCACTAGTCAGGACTTGCACCTCTGTAACACCGGTCTTGGCGCACGCGCCCAGAAGCCCTAGCCTTGCT
This sequence comes from Ceratocystis huliohia, assembly GCA_038382965.1. NCBI lineage: Eukaryota > Fungi > Ascomycota > Sordariomycetes > Microascales > Ceratocystidaceae > Ceratocystis > Ceratocystis huliohia. The sequence goes on from JAXCEX010000337.1 coordinate 15,981, forward strand.
ACGCTTTCTCCTGGTAGGAGTCTCTTCCTTAGTACCGCCTCGCGGCCGCACGCCAGGCCCAGAATATTACTCGCAGTCGCACCTGTCGTGAAAATGGACCCTGTGAAGCGCTCAGCCTCCAATCCAAGCACATCGGCCAGCATGCTCAGTGCTGAATGCTCGATGTCGACTACAACTGAGTGGTCTGGTATATGCGATGCAGCACTCTGGTCCATCGCGGAGACTATATTATCAGCAGCTTCAGCCTCAGGCAACACGCCACCCGTCACAAAGCCAAAGTAGCGTGCTGATACACCCTGTCCGCTCAGAGCCGGCAAAATGTCGTTCCGGATGTGTAACAGCGTGGCAGCTGGGCCGTGCCGGGAGAGATACTCCGGGCTGGCGCGTTGGGGCAGCGAGGAACGGGCATGGGCTAAGGCTGAAGCTGGGGGTGTGGTAGGGGCACTATTATTATGAATGGGTGTGAGTGGGGTACTGTAGTTAGCGACGGCCTGCCGCAGCTCAGCATATTCATTTTGTAAATCAAAATGAGGCATGTTATTTCAAGAGACAATAGTTATGGATAAATCGCCAATGAAACCAGAGTGGAGGGAAACCAAGTGAGGAGTCGAGCAACATGGATCGGCATCGAGCTAGAAGCCGTTTAGGTTTTATCTAGGTCACGTGTCACGGGCGAGTATCTCCGGCTATCATGCTCTCAGTAACCCTAATGATATGTTGTTTGTTGTTTGGTGTCTATTTGTGTGTATTTCATCCGTTGCTTTTATGATATAATGATGCTAAGCAGGCAAACTCCCCCGAAACGCCAAATCCAAACAGAGAAGGAGATAGACAAAAAAATGACAAGCATTTGCAGTATCGAATCAATAACACATGCGGCGAGTGGACCAGTGGTCAAGGCCGCAGCCATAATAAGGGATTTCGGTTACATTAAGGGTCGGGCCATCCCGATCTAGTCCCAGCTCTGGCCCGGGCCCTGTATCCGATGTCCTTCTTTAGCCAAACTTCTTTGAGCCGCCTTTGGCATTGAGGCGGTCTTCGGGTGCAGTCTTCTTGCCCTTGCCGATCATCTCGAGATGGCGCGCACGCTCGCCTAGCAGCTTTTCTGTCTTGGCCACTAGCGCACCGGCAAATTTGCGCTGCAGCTTTTCGTGCGATGTCTTGAGTTTCTTGGGCTTGGATGTTTTAGCGGCGGCACCCTTCTTGGTGGCCTTATTGGCCTTGGGGGGCGGCCGGGCCGAGACCTTTTTGATAGCGCCCTGGGCCATGGTGTGCGAGCGTGACGAGGGGAAGGTGACTGGGTGGTTCGGCGGCAATGGGTAGCAGTCGAGACAAAGTTACGCTTGCTTGACTGATTGTTTTTAGGTGTATGCAACTAAGACGGCCGATATAAAAGCCTCAATTCAGACAAGAGTCAAAAGCCAACACAAAATGGCAAAACCGAAGAATAAAGCAGCGCCAGTGGTTAGCAACGATCAAAGTTACCAAGTATTCAGGGACTATAAGATCTATTTTTTTCGGTCAATATTTCTCGGTGTGCGATAAGATACAGGTCTCCCACCGGATTAGTAAGTATGATCACGTGACTCAACAATGTGTAACATGTCGAGTTAAGGATCCTTCCCGCAGATAAAGGTTCTGGAGGCAGAGGCGAACTGCATGCCCATTAATTTGGTCATGGCCAAGAGGGCTGCAAAGTTCGAAGCGAAGGTGGGGGGAGAAGGCGGCCGATGGCCAGAGACGTGGGGACGAGTGAAGA
>JAXCEX010000338.1:0-17573 GCA_038382965.1 Ceratocystis huliohia
GCAGTGCATCAGTGGCATACACTGTTCTCGTTCAACCCTCAACAAATGGGAGATTTTGTCTTTTGTCGAGGGGATGGACGGCCGACCTCAAAGGTGCCATCCCGAGGGTTGTAGGAGGGAAGGTTGTGTGGTGTGGCGGCGCGCCACATTGGGAATATTTATAATATTGAAAATGTGGCCTTTCACCAGAGACGAGCCTTCATAGCTCAGTTGGCAGAGCGCGACACTAGTAATGTCGAGGTCAGCGGTTCAAATCCGCTTGAAGGCAGTTGGCTGGTATACAACTAAGCCCTGATTCGTTTTTTGCATGTGAGAAACGATCTCAAACATCATACGGCGAACGATGTATTATCGCCCATGATCAACAGCTTTGTTGTCACTATAGCCTTATACTATAACTGTGCTGGGAACATGCACATAAGGACTTTCTCTTTTGCTGACTGTGTATAACACGACCTCAGAGTGTATCTAAAAAAGCATCGACCTTCTTCTTCTCGGCCTCTCTTATATCTAGCACTAATTCTTCGTCGCTTTCTGCTTTCAACCTTGAAACGCGTCCACCAACGCGCGCAAGTAGAACGCGCATTCGCTCGAGCTCCTTCTCCATGGCGCCGTTGCGCGCAACAAGGTTCTCTTGAATCGCATTACGGACGGCCTCATTGCCATCCTCCCCACTCCCCTGTGCAACCACATGCCCGTCAGCGTTTGCGTCCGAGCCCGCATCTGTATCGGGATCTTCGCTATGCGAGCGCGCTCGTTTGCTGGGTATTGGCTGCAATGGTGCGAGAGACGCGCGGATCCGGCGTAATCGCTGCACGCGCGCAAGCACGGCGGCACGCTGGGCGTCGAGGTTAGTGAGGGATGTGACGAGGTGCGTGTAGCGCTGCGACTCGGCGGGAAAGGCATGGGCTTGTGTCTCGCTGGGCCAGGTCGGTGGGAGATTAGAAATGGCTTTGGTCATGCCTGGAGAGGATGAACGGTTAGTAGATATGCTTTCTCGTTATTGCACACTACGATTTACAGGATAGTGGAGCAGAAGGATCGGGGAAGAAGGACAGGAAGCCGGGGACTTACTTATATCTACGTGCCGCCCAACACCATTGCTCATATCCCCATCCACCGTATTGACATCTGCTCCACGCTCTGTAGCCTGCCAGTATAGCCGGTCTAGCTGTTCTGCAACATGACGCGTGGCTTGTGGTGCATGTACTCGACGAGAGTGCTGAGTTAGCGTGTGGCTGAGACGGAAGAGAGCATCATCGACAGCACGAGCGGGCAAAGGGTCGTCTAAAGTGGCCTGGGCCTCGAGCCAGGCGGGGCTTGGCACTAGATCGCTGGCGAGCAGACCGGTTTGTGTGGTTATGAACGCTTGTTTCAGGGCGAGAATGGTAGGCGGGGCCATGGCGCGGGTATCTGAGTGCTTGAATGCTTTAGAATGGTGGTTGCTGGCTTTTGGTACTTCTAAATTAGAGGAGGTTGAAAGTGGAGCTCGGGCTAGCACTAGGGTTGGCTTTTGCTGGATGCAGAAAGATACATAATCACGTGATGCGCACATACTTGTATAAATTCAAATCTTCAATCTAATCTTCTCAGTGTATTACTCCGTGTATATCCGGCCTAATTATGTAAGTACAAGAAAAAGGCTTTTGTTTTTTTTACTCACCAAGCAGTAACGCTTCATCGCCCAATGCGCCCAAGAATAAGACCTAAAATCAAAACCCAATGCTATGCTAATTCTAATAATACTAATGCTAATGCCTCGTGGGCAGGTGGAATTTCCAAGAAAGTGCTCAAAGAACGACTGTGCACCGGTGGCTGTGATTACTGGCTCTAAGCTAGAACAGCTAGAACCATGAGACTAGCCACAACAACGAGAATAGTGGTAGCCTGGAGGGAAACAGCTGCGCTCTTGTTGGTCTTGTTGTTGTTGCTGTTGTTATTGTTGTTGTTGTTGTTGCTGCTGCTGCTGCTGCTGCTCTTGTCCTGGTCACGGTCCGCAAAGACGCCACCAAAGGGGCCACCATGGGGATCGATACTGTCGGCGATTCTGGCAGCGCTCTCGGCATACTTGGCGTAGGTCTGGTTGTCGCGACCGTTGACAACGCCAATCATGCCAAAGTTGCATTCTCTACCCTGTTCAGGGGGTTAGAAGTCTGTCTAGAAAGAAAGAGAGTGTAAAAGAGAGAGTGAGAAACATACCTGAGTGGAGTAGAAGACAATAGGGTCGGTGCTGTTCAGCTTGACACGGAAGGCAGTCTGAGCCAAGTCGCTGCCAACAGGCACATAGCCGGACCAGAAACCGCCGTTGTTGATAGGCACACAGGGGCCACCGGGGGCGTTGAAGTCACCCATGGCAACACTGTGGTTAGCCGGGCCGAACTGGAACTCAAGGACGTCGCCAGAGTCAGCAGTGATCTCACGAGGATCGAAAGTGTTCTTGTCGGTGAGCTTGACAACGATGGTCTTGGCGGAGGTCAGGCCGGTAGCGGCAGCGATAGCGAGGAGGACAGAAGAGAAGCGCATTTTGAAAGATGGGCAAGTAGAAGAGAAGAAGAATAAGAAAAGAAAATATGAATTAAAGAGGTAAAAAAAGCGAAAAAGATATTAAGTGAAGCAAAGAGGAAAGAATATGGATGATTAATATGAAGCTGCAAGCGAAGTGAAGAAGGCGATTAGAGAAGAGAAGAAGAAGATGATGATGATGGAGAAGAAGGAAACAACAGGGCATAGAGACACGAGCGCCCCGGTCTATTTAAGCAAATTACCGGCTGAGGGAAGCAGTTTTCTCGTGGTGCTTCTTTTGACGGAGGCCAAGAAAAGACACCCCAGAAGGATAGGCAATGGCACCCAAGTTAATCCCGTGTAACCATCAGATGCGCCGCTTCCTGTTAACCCACAAAGCAAGGGATATTTCTTGTTTACCTTCCTTAATGATCCTGCCTTACTGCTATTCTGGATGATGGATATACTAATGCTATCAGCAGCGGAGACTGGCCTGGCACACAGGTTTTTTTCTTCTCTTTTTGCAGTTTGAGACCGGAGAAACCACGCCGTTTATTATTGAATGCGGCGAGGAAAGAAGGAGAGCGCTGTCACCTGTCTTCTGGCTCTTGTTGTGTCTTGCGCTGCAATTATTTTTGCCTGCACGTACCACTGCAGAACTGTCTTTGCTTCCCCTACAGTGGGGTAGGGAAATTAGTAGACATGCTACATTATACGCCAGCCAGCACTTGCTGACGGCTTGTGTTATTTGCTACGGACAGACAATCTTGCGGGAAATTTGCCTGGGGAAGTACGAAATGAGACTGGCACATGAGCGAAACATTGAGGCTCACGATCCCGTTGTCTCTTGTTTTCCTCCACCTTTTATTTTTGCTCTTTTCTCGCTTCGAAGTCGTCTGTCATGCCCTGACTTGGAAACGCCAGACTTTGCCAGCCCTCTGTATCTGTGCCGCTGTTCCTCCGTGCCTTTTTGTTGCCCCTTGTACCTTGAGTGCTCTTCTTCATTGCTGGGTGTTCCTTTTGACCAATGCTTCTATTTTAGGGCCACCTTGACCCACTGTAAAAAGCTTTGGCCAGTGCCCTAGATAACCCACTGTAGAAGTACTAAAAACAGTGCCTCGGTAGTCCCTGGGGCCTGCTAGTCTAGCGGCCCTGTACTGTAAATCGGGTGCACCCAAATTAAGTGCTAAGGAGTATTTCGTCGAGGGAAAAAAAAAAACAAAAAAGAAAAAACGTACCCGAGTAAAGCGAAGCTAGGGCTCATACATCGCCAGCCATAGCAGGCCTTCTCATTTCCTAGAAGCTTCCTATGAAGCACGCACTAACTGCGGGTCTTTTCTTTTCTTCTTCTTCCCCTTTTGCTGTGAGAGCTGCCCTCACCACCGCCTCTGTCGGCAGCCACTGGCACAAATCCCCACCAGCCCCTACCTACCCTCTACACTCCCGTCCACCAACATGTCTTGTCCACGGTGAAAAACCCTCGCATGGCGTTTGCTGTGGTCTCACTCGAGGTGTCTACCACCACTTCATACCTGCCCTTTTCAGCTGCAAACTTCTTGCGCTCCTCACACCAATAGCTGGTTGCGTACTTGGTCTGTGCCGTTACAGTGATCCGTTTAGTCTCCCCAGCGTCCAGCCTGACCTTAGCAAAGCCCTTCAGCTCCTTGATTGGCCGGGTAACTTTTGTGGGCGGTGGTTTCACATATGTCTGAATTGTCTCTGATCCAGGCTTCTTGCCCGTATTGCTCACAGTTACTGTGACCATAAGCACACCGCCAGCTTCAGCCACCTCCATGTCCGACAGCTTGAACGTCGTGTAGCTCAGCCCATGGCCAAAGGGAAACAGGACTTGACGCTCCGCAAACTCGTAGTAGCGGTAGCCAACGTACACATCTTCTCCGTAAAGAGTACGGCCCGCCTCACAGCGGATGTTGAGAAAGGCGGGATTATCCTGTCCACGTATGGGCCATGACAGCGGCAGCTTGCCAGACGGGTTTGCATCACCAAAGAGCACGTCAGCGATAACATTGCCCGTCTCGTTCCCACCATACCATGCCTGTACCACGGCTTTGACTGATGCTATCCATGGCATTTCCACGGGCGTCCCGGATTGGTTAACTACCACAACACTCGGGTTGGCTGCTGCTACGGCGGACACCAGAGCATCGAGATGCCCCGGAAGCTTCATGGTTTCTCGGTCGCTGCCTTCGGTCTCCCAGTCTGCGTTTAGGCCAAGACAAATTACGACTTGCTCGGCATCCCTTGCTGCGTCGGCAGCTCGGATGATTTCCTGTTGGCTATCAATAATCTTGCAACCGCCAATTCTCAGAGCGCCTCCACGTAGAAGCACTCGCTCAACGGCTAGGGGCGATGTAGGCGTTGAGCCAAACTCGACCTTGATGGCATATGTCTCGCCCTTTCTAAACTTATATGTCCCCTTTTCCTCAGCGGTGCCGTAACTAAAGTAGTAGTCGCTAGGAACTTGTTTGGTGGCATTGTCTATGACCATGTCGCCGTTGACAAACAGCTTGGCCGTGCCACAGACAATCAAGGAAAGCTCAAACGTGCAGTCTTCGTCAGCTACAAGAGTCCCTTCGATATTTGCAAACCACGTGTCACTCAATCTTTTGTTGTTGTAGTCAACAAGCAGCATATCTGACTTTTCTAGGTGGACATATTCGACTAGCTCACGCATTATAGCGGTCGGCGGCTCGCGATAGACCTTCATCGACATACCAGGTTTACCGTCCGCCGTTGTAACATTTGATAGCAGCGGTAGCAGCAGGTGTGAGTATGCGCCTAGTACAAATTCGGGCTTTTGGGCGAGCTTGGCTGAAATGCCTTCGTAGGGCGTGATGGCGTAGTAGGAACGCAGTGCAGCCGAGCCGCCACCGTGATACATGGCTAGTTTGGCATTAGGCCCGACGACTAGTGTCTTCTTGTCTTTTTTTAGCGGTAGCAAGCTGTCTTCGTTCTTAAGTAGGACTGTGCCTTCGATGCCCATCTCACGTAGTAGGGCGGCGGTCTCGGGAGTGTTACCCTCCCGCTCTGGCGCGTTTTCTGGAATGCCCGAAGCGGCACAGCGCTTGATGAGCTCTAGTACCGTGCGAGCGCGCTCGTCGACGACAAACTCCGGCACCTTGTTCGTGGCCACGTTGAATTTGAGTGCCTCTCCTCGAAACCGGGGCGGGCCGGGCATCTCGATGTCTAGGCCCGCAAGAGCTGCATCGGTGGTTGAATAGGTTCCATACCAGTCACTCATGACGAGTCCAGAGAAGCCCCACTCTTGGCGCAGCATGGTTTCGAGAAGCTCCTTGTTTTCACTACAATAAGTGCCGTTGACACCATTGTAGCCCGTCATGAATGCTCCAGGCTCTGCGTCTCGCACCAGTAGTTGGAACGGCATAGCATAGATCTCGCGCAGGGCACGTCCAGAGACAATGCTATTCGCTGCGTTGCGCTTGTGCTCTTGGTCGTTGCATACAAAGTGCTTGGCTGTGGCCTGGACGCCTGTGGACTGAATACCCTTGACTAACGCAGCGGCACCAAGCCCCGAGAGAGTCGGATCCTCTGAAAACGACTCAAAGCCACGGCCACCCAGGGGAGAGCGTTGTATGTTGATAGTGGGCCCAAGCACTACGTGTGCGCCCTTGAGCTTAGCTTCTTCGCCCATCTTGCGGCCAGCCCTCTCGAGAAGCTCGGTGTTAAAGGTTGAGCCAAGACTAGTGCCGCAGGGAAGACAAGCGGCCGGCACGCTGTTAAAGAACTTGGTCCCCCGAATGCCGTTGGGGCCATCAGAGAAGCGTAAGGACGGAACACCATGTTTTGGGATTGGCTTAGTGTGCCAAATGTCAATGCCTAGATAAGGGTCAGATAAAGTCTCAATACTGCATCGTTGTCCTGACCAATTTCCTAAGCTCACCAGCAAGTAGATCTGCCTTGTCGGTCAAGGTTAGTTTGCTTAGCACGTCTTCGACGTCGATGTTGGCCATGATAAAAGATCTTTTGAGAATAGGGAAGGCGTGAAAAGTTTTACAGATTTCGCCAATGCACAAGGAAACTACGGCACTGGTAGGGACAAGCTTAGATTAGAGGGTAACTACGTGAGTGGGATGTATTTGAACAATATAACGGACGTAGCGCGGAAACAGCCGCAGGGACCCGGAAAATATCATCCAATGTAGGGGTTGGCAAAAGGGTGGATCTCTCATATGCTAACGCGCTCATTATATCTTAGCATTGCAGCTTGAAAAAACAGAGAACAAGCAAATGTTAGGAATACCAAGTAGACGTGAATGTGATGCGGATATGATTCGGGCTAGTAGAAAACAAGTGTCAACTGCGGCACCTGTGCTTATGTAGGCATGTATAGTTGTGCAGGATGGCGCAGAATGATGCCTATTCTCTTCCGACTCTATTTATCATGTTATTACTGGTACCTGCTTGTTATTTTTTTCTTCCTTTCTTCTTTTTCCCTTCTATTCCTCCCTTCTTTCCTCTTTTCTATAAATTTTTTCCACCTCTCAAGTGGGATCTACCGAGGAATACCCGGAACTCTACAAGTCGCCATGCTGTACCAACCCTTGTTTTGCTGTCCTACGATTCTATAGGATCCATGCCCTTCATGGCATCGAGAAGCACTTGGAGACTGCCCACTTCAGTCGGCCCGGTGAACCCGGCAGGTGGCAGGGCCCATTTCGGAAGAGGCGTGGTATAGCCCCAAGCACCACCAGCATCCTCATACCTCAGGCTATGTAGCCAGACTGAGAGCTCCTGGTCGCCTGGGTCAGTGAATAGCTCTGTGCCACACTGGTCGCAAACATCGCCCGAGAGCTTTTCAGCACGGCGTTTTTCGTAGTTTTCCATCATTTCATCGTGGTAAGCCACGGCATCAGCCGCATCCTCACGCCCCATACGCTGCAGCCGTTCCATAATATCATCGTCCGTCTGCTTGCTGCCATCGGCGTCGCCTGAGCCCAGATCAAGGCCCCAGACCTTTTGGTTCGCATAGATAGGGTCATTTTCAATTGGGTGTCCTTGGAACTGTAGGTGCACGCGAATCTGGTGGGTGCGACCGGTCACCGGAAGGCAACGTACAATCGAGTAGCCTTGCTTCCGCATCCACGGCAGGTTCTGCACATCCGGATCAACGCCTGCATCGCCAGCAACTGGCTTCTTGACAGAAGGACTGTCGCTGTTACATTCACCAGGCCCATAATACGCCAGACGCTTGAACACTGTGCGGGCGACCTTGCCCGTAGCACGCACGCGGTTGAGTCCAAGTTTTGGCGAGATCTGCAGGATGGGCTGGTCGCAAACAATCTCGCCATCAGGAAATTTGCCAATAACACGGGCAATGTATTCTTTGCGTACAGTCCGAGCCGAAATTTGCACGCCCAGTGCCTCGGCGGCTTTTTGTGTCTTAGCAAAAAACATGATGCCGCTAGTCAGTCGGTCCAGGCGGTGGCAAGGACGCGGAAAGAAATCGGGGTCGTTGCGATCGGACTTGAGAATCTCGACGACCGAGTTGTACAGGTATCGGCCAGCAGGATGTACTGGCACGCCTGCGGGCTTGACGACGACGATCATGGCATCGTCCTCGTGGACGACCTTGATTGGCTCAGCTGTCACCGGCGGTTCATGCCGGTGGATAGTGTGTGAAATCAGGTCGCCATTTTGCACGAGATATGTAGTAAGCACCTGACTCCCATTGACCTGCACCAGACCCTTTTCAATAGCGCTCTTGTAGTAGGCCGGTGGGCGGTCCCGAAACTCGCTGACAAATATGTCTAGCAGTTCCCGCTTGCGCCACCGCTGCTTACAGTAAGTGTTGTAGGTGAAGAAGTAGGGCTTGACACGGCGTAGGCCGTCTTCAAAAAAATAGGGGCGCGGCCAGATGTCATTAGTCCCCGTGATATTGGGGTTCTTGGCTTTTTCATTTTCCATGTGTTTATGGCCCTTTTGTTTACCCCGAGGAGCCTTGACAATGACTCGTTCATTTCCTGTATCGATGACCTTAGCCTCTATGTTAGTAGAGCCGTTGGAAACAGTCAGATCTATGGAGGCAGCGTTTTCACGTCCTGATGCAGATGAAGCTGACTCAGTGGCTTCAGTCTTAGCGCCTTGGTTGGACTGAAGTCCAGCTTTAGCAAGGCTCTCTCCATCTTCTGAAGGGGCGAGGACCGGGTTCGGGGCGACCTCTAATGGAGTCTCGGGTAGGGTTGATGGGGAAGCCATTGCAAGGTGGGCCACCAATGACCGCTTTAGATTCGCAGACGAGATGCGAAAAAGCCTGCACGCGAAAACTTGGGACAGCGCCACAGTAGTTATTAAATGGTATAGAAATAATGGGAGCCGCTTCTGAGGAGACTTCCAGTCAGAAAGCTTTTGTTTCCAGTGCAAGATACCGTTAATGTCAGACAGTCCCAAGGGATGTACTGGATGGTTTGTGCAACCCCTCCATAAAAGTTTTAGTAGTAGCTTCAAGAGTAAGTATAAGGGTTGATAGGGTTAACAAACTAACAATATTTGTAATCACTAATTAAGGAAACTCCGCCGCTCTCTTCGGCTTCTCCAACTTTGCTAGACACCAGGATATTCAGGGGAATTGACTACCTACATCTTAGAATAGCTATGAGATAAGTCTTAGCACACAATGACAGCTCAAAACACTGATCTCAAGAAACGTCAACGCGCGGATTATCCGTTCATGCTTGACTATAGAACGCGATGGTACATACCCGTCGCATGATCAGGACCCCATTCCATGTCATACAAGCTAACCTGGTGTTTGATTATCTTTAGGGCTGACAATGACATGTACCAACACATGAACAATGCCATTTATATAATTTTGTAAGCCGGGCATTACATTGAGAGACATTGAATTTCTGTGTGCTTACACCTTGTACTAAAGATACGATTCGGCGCTCTCTGCCTACCTCACTGAGAACTGTGGCTTGGACCCAGCTACATCTCCACAATACGGCATAGTGGTGCACTCGCATATTGACTATTTCGCGCAGATTGCCTACCCAGCCGTGGCCGAGGTGGGGCTGCGTGTGAACAAGATTGGCCGGTCTAGCGTAGTTTGGGAAATGGGCTTGTTCGAGCGCGGCTTTGACGATGTCCGTGCCGTGGGGGAGTTTGTACAAGTTTGGGTTGACAGAGCTACAAAGAGGCCAGTGAAAGACGGCTTGACTGAGGTGCTGAGACGCGGGCTGGAGAAGGTTTATAAGGGTCCTGGGACGGAGGTGGAAAAGAGCAAGCTATAGTTAGCGCATAAAGGGTGGGTTGTAGCTGCCAGCCTAGGCTGCTCTGCTGCTTGTACTACGGACATCCCCCAAGAGCACAGAAAGCATTTCTTCTAGACTGCTGCGTCTTGGGCTATGTTACTAACACCACCATCTTCAAGTCTTTGCATGGCATTAGCCACCTCTTGCTCCCAATTGCTCATGCCAACAATCACCCACTCGAAAGCACCTACTAGATACAACGCTACACACTGGCCTATCCAAAGTCCAACCAGGCCCCATCCGTGGAAAGCCAGAAAAATGCCGGCCGGCAGGGCCCCGCAATAGTAACTCAGCATATTGATCACTGCGCCGACCCACTGACGACCCATGCCTCTAAGAGCCCCTCCACATGAGCCGTTCAGACCATCGGCGATCTGAAAGAGTGCTACATACGGCATGACGTCTGCCACCAGCCGAATGACACGCTCATCGTCATTGAAGAGCCGGCCAAACGTGTGCCGCGATGCCATCAGCGCTGTGAGAATTACCGCACCAGCAGCAACTGAGAGCATAGCACCCGTATGTGCTGCGCGCTTAGCGCCTATATGGTCACGTGATCCCAGCAAATTGCCTAGACGTGACGATACGGCCACTCCTAGACCAAAGGGCACAGTGTTAATGACTTGGTCGGCAGTCATGATGACCGACTGCGCAGCTAGCGGCACAGTGCCTAGGCGTCCGGAGGCTAGGGCGACGATTTCAAATGCCCACCATTCGGTACCGACGTGCATGACTCCGAGCAGGGCGAGGCGTGCAAATGGTGCTGTGTGGCTGCAGGCACGGCGAAGGTCGAGTCCGCCCCAGCACTCGGACCCACGCACGAACGCGGCGTAGGCAGCCAAGAGGAGGAACGAGAGCCAGTAGGATATTCCAGTGGCGATAGGGGCGCCATATAGGCCAAATCCAAGGCGATGGATGAACAGATAGTTGAGCAGGGCATTGAGAGGCGATGTCACGAGAAGGACATATGTGCCGGGACGGTAGATGGCTATTATTCTTAGACTATTAGTCGGCACGCACGATAGTAAGGAAAACGATAGGCAACCCACCCTGAGCCTGCAGATATTTTTTCAATGACTCGAACCAGACATAGCCCAGGCCACCGGGAATCAAACAGCGTAGGAACGCAGCGCTCTGCACGCAAATAAACTCTTCCTGGCCTAGCCAGCGGAACACTGTCTCGCTATGCCACCACAGTAGGGCAACTAGGGCGTAGAACCCACTCAACACTACTAGCCCGCGTTGCAGTAACACGCCTAGACCCGAGCGATCTGCCGTCCCTGCTGCCGCTGCCGTGAAGCTGCTGGACGCTAGTGTGTCCAATGCCGTAGTGCCTCCGAGAGCAACGAGCCATGCTGTCGACATGGCGAACATGTACGAGAAGGCGGCTGTGGCAAGGGCCTCGGCCGATAGCCGGCCGACGACTAGGACGGATACGGTCTGAAGGGAGTTTTGCAGGGTATACGCTAGGATCACCGGGATGGCGGCTTTAATCTGCAGTGAAGCTTCGGACAGCCATAGAGCATGGTCGCTGCAGACGGAGCGGAGCCAGTAGGGGCGAGAGTGAGAGTGAGAGTCGGAACGTGAGTGGGAGTGGGCATGGGGGCGGGAGTATGGGGATTGTTTAGAGAGCGGAGATTCAGGGACTGGGAGAAGAAAAGTCGTTTCGTCGGGGGGCGACGACGATGCAGACAGAGAAGCCATGGCTAGACAAGGCCAAGGTGAGCGCTTAAACGAGCGGTGTGGTGTGGGTATGGCGTGCCTTTGAGTGCAGACGGACAAAGGAGAAGAAAAAGAAAAAGGCGAGGAAATTCGGCTATTTTCAACGCTATCACCTAAAATTTAAGCCAGCTTTAAGCTAGCGGCTTTGAACCAACCAACAAACTAACACACCCAAGAAAGAAACAAAAAAAACTATGAAAGAAAAAAGGCCGAGACATTGTCTTTTTGGTTAAGCTTGACGTTAAGTGAGACACAAAGAGCTAAAAGAGTCTCGTGCGCCTGTGAAAGTTGCAGGGCGTCATGTGCTGCCAAGGCGGGGAAAGAAAGACGGCTTTGCTCGCCTTGCATTGTGGTTGGTTTATTACAGAAGGGGAGGTGAGGTGGCGGCTTCATACGGTTTATTCAATTTATTATTAATCGTGTATTTTCTCCTTTTCTCTCTCATACTGTAGATCTGATCATGACATTATCAATACAAAAGAAAAGACAAAAAGAAACAAAACAAAATCGCGTAATTTCGAGCCGTAAATTGGGTATCCTTCCCCCCTCTCTTTACCAAAGAGAAAATTTATGTCCCTATCATGAGAGGCTCATAAGCCATAAATGCAGAAAAATGAAGGCAGAATAAAGGAAAAAGGCGGTAATCGTGAGTGTATGGCATCTGACAAGATTGCATGTTTGAACCGAAACGTATCAATAGTAACAAGTCAAGCGATACTTTTGGCAAGCAGCAGACAATGAAAAAGAGCCAGGTGACAGACACACATGCACATGGCTCTTGTCCGTCACCTGACACTATTTACCGCTGGTACTGGGGCTTGCGATCCATGCGCACTACAGGCGGACTCATGTCATCGCTGTCGTCAGGATATGGTAATGTTGTGTAGTGCGGTCGAGAGCCTAGAAGCGTTGACTGTGGCCGGAAAGCTGGCGGTAGTTGATAGCCAGGGACTGGCGTTTTAGGCGGTCTTGGTGGCGGTGCGCTGACAATGGTCGACAGAGGAATAGGGCCCTCGTTATCATAATCAGAGCTAATAGTGTAAGTGCGAATGTGGTTGTAGGCTGGGGTGTGTCCCAGGCCTGGCCCCTGGTTGCTGTAGCCACTACCAGGCTTTTTCATGGGCTCTTCATCCGGCGACATGATGGCGATCATATCGGAGCCGTTGTTGGTGCGGTAGTTTTGTGGCGTCAGTGGTAGCGGGACAAGCCTATCGGGATCGTCCATGTGGCATGCCGAGAAATGTGGTGAGGAGACGGGCGATTGTGGCACGGCTAAGCTATGCGGTGAACTGGCCGAATATGCCGGGGGGTAGGTACGATCGGCAGAGCTGCGCCGAGAGTTGATGCGGAAGTTGGCACCGCTGTCGGCGCCTGACTCAAACGACTTTTGGCTTGGGGCTGGGCTAGAGTCTAACGCGCCCCACGAGTCTGGCACTTCGGCCGGCAGCTCCATAACATTGGGCGGGGCTTCATCGAAAGGCGTAGTGGGAGAAAGGTTCGGGCTAAGGAGGTCGTTCCCAACTTTGCTCACGGGCCTAGTGTTGGAGGCGGCAGCGTCTAGATTCTGTCTGTATCGTTTGACCGCCCTGGAAATGCCTGCAAGCTTTGAGGCGGCATTGATGAGCATCTTGCGCTCGGTCTCGTTTGAAAGGTAGCGGCGGGTGCTAGTGCTGATATCGGCCAAACGGTTCCACTCGTTCATCCCAAATTCGCCAACTCCAACCTCGACATTGAAACGGTAGTAGTTTTCAATATTTACTCCGCACCGCGGCAAGTGTTCTCGGATCATGCGTTCGTGGATTCTTTCGCAGTTTTCAATCTGGGCTGCCATTTTGCGCTGCACTTCGGCAAACTCGCCCAAAAATCCATCGTACCACTGATGCTTGGGGATGCTAGACCTGGGGCGCTTACCAGTGCCTACGCTGACGAAGATTCCAACGTCTCGCCCAGGCCATTCATTGACCAGGGCCTCATTTAGAGCCTCGGCGGACGGATTGAAGATGCCACTGCCGTCGTCGTGAAAATAGGACTGGCCGATTTGAATAGGCTTGAAAGCGATGCCAATAGCACACGTGGCACGACCGGCTTCCCAGATTTTGCAGTCAAACTCCGGTGCTGGGCCGCCTCGGGAGTCATATGATCGTAGCATCGCGGCTGAGTTGCCTCTTGAGGCACCTTTATACACGGCAGTAACAGCACTGATGGAACAAAAGGTTAGCACGGTCGGGCTTGCCAGGAGGGGGGGGTGAATGTAGATTAATTAGCGAACTCACGTTTTTGTTCGGTATTCACGGCTATCATACAATCGTGCCGATGCATTGCCATAACGCTGCATAGCACTGCGGTAAGGGATCTGGGGCTGGACGTTTTGGCTGCGAGCGCTGAAGCTGACTACGCTAGCGTTGCTAGCATGCCGGCTAGGGGGTATGCTGCCCATGGTGGAATCGGAGGATGACGAAGGCGGGGCGGGCTCGGAGCCGTCGTTGCCTTCTGAAATCTTGACGGTGTGGGCCTTGACGGCAGCGCGTATGGCTTCCTCGAGTTTAGAGGCTTTAAAGATGGTTGAGCGAAATGGAATACCGGCAATTGTTTTATCGGTTTCGAAAACCATGCGGGTCAAACTGGCATACAGCTCTTTGCATGTTTCTAGATCAAGGCGCAAACGGCCAAGCATCAGCGCAATCAAGCCGCCGGTGCCAGTACCAACAATCAGATCGAAGTGATCAGCGGGCTTAGGGATTTCATGTCGTCGGGGGGCACGGCCGTGGGACTCGACAAAGGTGCGATGCATGAGGTCTTGGATGATGATGAGCATAGAGTAGCCTCGCACTCCACCGCCGTCTGAGGGAGCGAGCCTAGGTTAGCAAAGGAAATGCGGAAAAGTGATGGATGGAAAGCAAGAGAACGGCAAAGAGGTCGTACCAAGAGATAGAATGCGAAGCGGGGGACCCTTTGTGGTGTCCCGCCGCCGAACTGAGGATGCCATGTAGACGAACGATGGGGAGAGATAGATAAGATAGGGTGAAAGGTGAAGGGCGACAAGGACGAACAAAAAGCGCGGGGAAGAAATGGCCGGTGACGTAAGTGCTCGCTTTGCAGTAAGGCGTAATAGCTAAAGTTATGTTAGGTTGGCGGACCGGGCGTTTTTGAGTTGGGCTTGTTGGGGGTTGGTTAGAGCTTTGGTTGGTATGTCGTGAATGAATAAATGTTAAAGCAACAGAATAGGGAAAAGAATGGGCAAGGAAAAAAATGGAAAGGAAGAGAAATGAATACGAGATGGGGAATGGGAGGGAGGGAGCAAAAAAAGAATTGTGTGAAATATGAGGCAAGCAAAAGAAGTAGAAGAAAAGGAAGAGCAAGAGGAGCAAGAGGAGCAAGAGGAGCAAGAAGAGTAAGAAGAACAAGAAGAGCAAGAAGTGCAAGAAGGCAAAGAGCGAGTTACAGCGGCACAGGCGAGAGTAGGTCAGTATAAGTAGTCACCATAAAGTACAGTAGTTGCATCGCTGGAGTTCAAGCCACAGCATACAAGCACAAGCGTACGGGGCAACTACCCTGCTTAGAATGGACAAGGGCAAAAGTCCGTATCTTGGCTTCCCTTCGTTCCCTAAAACAAATCTCTAGTGAACGCTTTGCCGCAGGTAGCTTGTTTTTCGTGTTATTTTCTCTTTTCTTGTCTTGTTTTTGTTCTTTTTCCTTTTTTTTTTCTTCTTCGAGCAACCTCTCCTTGACCTCTCTCGGGCGCGGGTGTACGGCCCGGGGACTGCACTTCAGCAATTACCCTTACTAAGGCTAAAACTTGCTTCCAACCAGAGCCAACGCAATACCCACACTAAATAGCCAACAATGGAAGGGTCAAAGACCCCTAGCCCTGAATGAAATGCACACCTTCCTTGCGTCACCACATCCGGCATAGAGCTTGCTTGATCTGGAGGCGAGAGGGCTTGTGACTTTGTTGTGACTTTCCCTTTTTTGCAACAGACGCCAACAGAAATCCAGAAAGAAAAAGAAACTAGGGAAAACCAGGGCCGGTCAGTCTAGCAGCACCGCCACAGGGCAGGGACGAATGCAAGCAGGCAGACAAAAAGACGGAACGGTGGAGAAGTTACAATATGTTTGTATGCATGTATGTATCTTCGTACCCAAACCGGCCACTAGGACTTGGCAGCTTGTGCACTACACTTGCCCGGCTCGTGTCCACACGTCATGTCAGCTTCAGTGTCTTTCTGTTATTTACTAGTCTAGCCAGATGTGGCAGGCTCGGTTTGACCCTACGTAGCTGATAGCTTAGCTATCATAAAGTGAGATGGAGGCTCCATGGTAGGATACTGATATCATGGTCCCATATACTCGGTTTTTGCGCAGAGCCAGCTCCAAGAGGTTGCCCACATTCACAGACTAGAAAGGCCAGCGGAATCCAGTTGAGAAAGGAGGATGCGCGTACCTTTGTCGATCTCATCAATCGACGGGGTTTCGGGTGGGAGGGGGGGGGGTGTAGTCGGGCTGCCCCCCCCCCCCCCCTCCTACACCGGCTTATAACCTGTGTGCACACAGGATTATCTCTGCTAGCAACGTGCCATTACTAAATCCCCCCAGCTCTCTGGAGCAAGATTTTGGAGGGATTCGGGCGCAGGCAAATAGAAACCAGGCACCCAAATTTATAAAACCACAGCAAGGCACACATACAGCATGAGCATGGCCTTAGGGCGGTTTACTGCTTCTAGAGGACAACTATTATGGCCTTTCTACTGGGATAGGCAAAATGTTTAACTCCGTCATGGGAGGACAGGGCGTGCAAAAAGAGGGGTAGCCAAGTGTAAATGTGGCTATTGTAGCTCTAGTGCAGACCTGAATCTGTCAGCTGCAGATAGCAATGAGGTGAGATGAAGCTTAGCTTATTAACTTCATTTGTTTCGTGTTGCTTTTTCGCTTTACGTTTTGTTTTTTGTTTTCGCTTGCCTTCGCTAATTCGTGTCTTTACTCTTGACGCCCCCCCCCCCCCCCAGAACAAAGCTCTTATGCCCGCCGTCATCATGGGGTTAGAGGGGCGAGGGGCGAGGGGCGAAAGAAACAACAATACTTGCAATCGGCGGTTGTGTCTTTAACAATGTAACGGGGCTAAGTAGTCATTTGTCAGTAAGGTAAATTAACAGTATGCCGTCCGCAAAGCTTGGAAACAGATGCGAGTGTCTATTGGTAAGCAGCTGATATTTCCAGCCCACCTACCTAGCAGTACATGAGACCTATTCATATTTCCTCTCGCAAAAATCGACAGCCCCCAACACCCATCAGTGCATTGCTACACAAGATAGCACAGCACACTTTGATCGCGGCAAGCCAGTCAATGATAAACGGACGGGTGTTGGCACGACATACATACATACAGTTAGATATGTGGAGGGCTGGGAACGGTACGTACCAGCCAGTCCAATAGTAACAGGCTCTCACGAAAGCAGCCTATGATTGGCTAAGACAGATGTCTTGTGGGTATCCAGGTGGGGAGCACGTGCTGCTGTCAAGGGTACAAAAAAGGCACAGCAAGAGTACCAGGTACTTGTGCCTAAACACAGCAGCAGCCAAGTACCCTTGAAGTACCTGTGAGCCACCCTAACTCACAGACTCTGGCTTTCCGCCGCTCTTCCTGATAGGGCAGGCTCTAACAGGTAGCTCCATCTTCCGCAGCCTTGTTACAGAAGGCAGGCCACTGCCCCTCTATTATAGCCTTCTGTCGCAAAAGAAACTTTAATTGTCCCAAACGTCTAGTAGTTTTGGCGCAGCCTTATTCGTCGTTCTCATCGCCCACCCCCTTCTTTACTCTTCCTCCCTCTCTTTCTTCTCTTTCTCTCTTTGCTGCGCACTTTATCCTCCTTTTATTTCCCTCTCTCTTTTTTTCTCGCCATTGTGTGAAGCTATTCACTGCGATTTTCGTACGCATTATTTGTTCCTTTCTTCTTCGCTACGCGCTTTCATTAGTTCTACCCTTGATTTCATTACACACCCCCCCCCCCCCCCCCCACCACCCCCCCCTCCTACAATCTACCCTTCCCTCCCCCCCCC
>JAXCEX010000339.1:0-17228 GCA_038382965.1 Ceratocystis huliohia
GTTGTGTTGTTGTGTTGATTATGCTTACCAAATGTATCTGAGTCGCCAATTTCTGTGCGCCAGCTTCCAACAAGATTGACTTTGTTCTCGGACAGCTGTGCCATGCGTGGATAGAACTCGCCTACTAGCTCACTGTACTCGTCAACCTTGTCGGGTTTGACGTCGTGCAAGACGATAGAATGGACGTATTTTCCTCGGGCCAGAATAGCACTGAAGCTAGCCTCGATTTGAGCATCCATCTCGCGGCCTTCTTTGGTACCATAGATCAAGCTTGAGAGTTTGCCCTGTTTCTTACCAGTATCGTCCAAGATGCCCTTTTTTTCCTTGTCCGTCGCTGTGCTCAGCGAGCCCAGGCCATGGCCCTGGGTGAGTCCTGGAGGCACATATACCTCGTCAGAAGGGGCATTTTTTAACTCATTGGCCAATTCTGTATTGCGAATTTTGCTAGTCTCAGCAAGTTGTTGGCGGAATGCAGACTGTTTAGCATCAAAATCGGATACACTCGATTTCGATGGGTTGATGTCGCCAATAGCGGGGGTATGTTTGGTGAGGCGAGCAGAGGATGCGAACGTGCGGACCGCTGGTGTAGCTGCTGCGAGATGGCGCAAGGCAGGTAAATAGGGACGAGAGGCGGAAATTGTGATCATGTTGATTAATGGATTCATAGCAACAACTACAAGTTATCAGAGAAGGGAAGGCTTTACAAAGGGAGCCAACCAGCGATATGTAGATGGGATAAACCGAAGGAGATGGGGTACGTTATTCTCCAACATAAAATCAGCCGAGGCAATGGTTATGAGGAAGCAAAGCGAGAGCAGGCCTTCGAAACTGCAAAGGGAAAAGAAGACTGGAAATGGAATGTACACACGGACAAATGACGGATAAAGTCACAAGGAGAAACCTAGGAGGGAGATACCAAGAGTACATTATGCAGTTTATGTACTTTCTACATTTTATAGCTTTCTTGCATTGACATGACGGTTTTGGTTACCTGGCGGGCAGGATAATCAGTCTATACTAGACTGGCTTTGTCTATGAAATAGAAACATAAAAACAATGATATGACGGACGCCTTTGTAAGTGTATACAACATGCAAGACTTGGTTAGAGGGTGCCTACCTGGAGGCCAGGGTTGCTTTTGTGCAATGAAATAACAGACAGTACAATAAATAAGTAAAGTAGTAGTATTAAGCTTATACGCTGTAGAAAAGCTATACCACCTAAAAAATTCACTTCATTCTTTCCTGGAAAATTTCGGAAAACCCGCAATATCTCTGTCTGCTACAGGTGAACATGAAGCTATTGTTGGGGTAGCTAATGATACATGATAATTATGAAGTAAACAATATTCCTCCACTTTAAGGTATTTGGGGAACATGTATGGATTAGTGCTTTGACGAGGCTAGACGTAACCAGAGCAGAGCAGGGACCAGGATAAAAGGAAGCTTACGCCACATACTAACAGTGCAAATAAATGAACAGAACTGTGATTCTGTGGCGCACCTGCAAACTTTTGGTGGCCTTGATTCGCAGGCTAACACAAGGCTTTGTCGGCTCAGGCCGGGGAAGAGTCGAAAACGCCTTGTCGGCCAAAAGTGAAGCCATCATCAGAACCACCACATCCACCATCGACCCTTCACCTCCTTAGCAACCCACCTACCCCCCTCAATTCCTCCACCAAAATGTCCTGGTTCGGCCTTGCCCCCTTCAAGAAGTTCCCCGGCGCTTTTGGTATGTTTGAATGCATTAGCAGAACTCCTCTTGGCAATACTTTTGCTTTGTTTTTTTCTCTTTGCGATACATTAGACTGCAATTCAATTTGAAACTGTGAACCAATGGGGCCTTTGCTAACATCTTATTTTTTTCCTTTCTTTTCTTTAGCCAAGCCGATGGCTCCCTTTGGTGCCGCTGGTACGTGAACCTGTTTAACACCAGGCTAGTCGGCTTGTGATATAGCACACGCCAACGACTGATGCATATTATTGCGCATGTTACGAGGCTCACAGATTTGCTAACTTTGTTCTGTGAATAGCTGTCATCGTCATGCTGGGCGTTAACTCCATGCAGAACTCCATGATGCAGGGTTAGTATCCCTCACAGTTTCCAATTCTTATTTGCTGCTTAGCCAGTCGACTGACTATGATGACTACTATCAAACAGGCGCCGAGTGGAAGAACGACCCCAGAAACCCATACAACAAGGGCGGTGCTTCCGCTGCTCACTAAGCGACTCGAATTGAGGGAAACATGTACGACGATACGTTGATAAGTCAAATGAGTCTTGGGAAAGTGAAGGTTGTGCACGACTAGAGGCCTTGGCTGCTCGCCTCGGTGTGTAAAGTATGAATAACAGTTCACATATCAGCCCATAATGTCCCACGTTCAATAGAGAGTAATGGCGTAGAACCGGATATTCTGCTTGACTCGACTTGACTGCTGATCGTGCGAGTCAATGGACCTGAACTGAATGTCAGAGGACATGACAGCGCTATATAAAGCATGAGAGAGGCATGATGAAAAGAGAGTGAACACATGCTGGATTTTGCCAAATAGGAATCACAAAAGGCGATCCAAAAGTTAAGCGCGACCAACAACAGTTGACGTAATTCACATTATCTATTATTCGTACCTAGAGTCCCTAACAAATGAGGGCCATCCGTGAGGTTTTTTTATCCAACATCACGTGATTACATATCTCACGAAGTTAAACGACCATTTGCTTTTGATTCATTAGGTTGTTAGAATTATAGAAATTAAATATCAAATTCAACATGTGTACCTTAATTTTTCCTTCAAGGCCTATCCATTGCTGAGGCCATGGCAAAGCACTGCCCGGAATAAGTTAACAGTACATGCAGATAGGTATTGTATTCCCAATATGGCACGCCGACGACCCCATAATAAATCCAGCGCACCGATTAGCAAACTCTCTGGCAAGAACAACAAAAAGCACGACGACACCCACTTAGACATCCATTTGTACAACCCTTCATGCTCACTTTCTATAGGCCAGGGCTAAGATTTGCGCCATCACCTCGCTCGTTGGCTATCTTGTTTTCGTCTCGCCGTTGCATGCTCTCTACACTCACACCAGCCATGTCTGATCAGACTTCCTCGGCTACCGCCGCTGCAAGCTCAGCCTTTCATACCCCTACCGCCAATATTGCTACAGATGCCGCTATCACCACCACCAACAATGATAATAAGGGCAACAAGGCCCCCCGGCCACCACGTCAGCCCAAGAAGGTAGCCGAGAAGCCGCCTATGAAGGAATATAAGGTGCTCATGATTCACGGTATGTCAAACCCCGCAACATAATTCTTAGCGAATGGGCCTTCCTAATATGAGGCCCTAGGTTATACTCAGTCTGGATCTCTCTTTCGGTCTAAAGTACGTGCTGTTGAGAAAGCACTGCTCAAGACGCTCAATCCTCTCGGCATCACCCTGGCCTTTCTATATCCTACAGCACCTATAAGGCTATGCCCACGGGACATCCCCGGATGGCAACCTAAAGATACCAATGACACTGGCGATGACGAGATTGATGCATTTGGCTGGTTTCGTTTTGAGGAAAACTCGCTGACATACAAGGGCATTGAAAACGGCGCGGCCACACTGTCAGCTGAGATCCGCGCTGCCGGTGGCGTTGATATTGTTCTAGGCTTCAGTCAGGGTGCCTTTGTGGCGGCAGCGCTAGCAGCCATTCTCGAGACGCCGTATCGCACGCCGCAAGATCTAGAGCAGAAGACATGGGTCAATGAGCTACGCGAGGCAAACCAGGGGAATCCAGTCAAGTTTGCGGTGGTGTACTCAGGGTTCATTTCCAAAGCGACAAATCTGATGTGGCTATATGAGCCTAAACTGAAAACACCCTCAGTGCATATTCTCGGAGGTTTGGACTCCATAGTTAGTGAAGAACGGTCAACGGCTTTGATCGAAAGATGTGAGGATCCAAAGGTATATGTACATCCCGGAAGCCACTACGTTCCTGTTGGTAGAGAGTGGCTAAACGCCGTTGCTGGATACTTTAAGAAGTACCTCTATGATGACTTACAGCCCAAGAAAGAGGCAACTACAGACAGTGATTAAAGATAGAAAGTGAGATATTTACTCGAAATCAGCCATGCATTCATTCATTGATGCAGCAAAACACAGGATGTGATGGATGTGAGAAGATGTACATGTACAGTAATACGCCGGAAACCTATCCAGTATGAACCTCTAAAAATAAATCCGTCCAACTGTCTCGCCTCACTCTCCCTGACTTCATTTATGCCTTTGGCTTGCCCTTAGTTGCCACTTTGCCCGCCTTAGGTTTAGAAATGCGAGCCATCATTTCTTCTTTAGTGATGAGGTGATCAATACGCTCCAGGTGGCCCAGGAGGCTCTTCATGTTATAACTCCACTCGTTTAGGACGTCATTGGCATCACGTGGCTTAGAGAAGTCGACAATGCCGGCAGGGCGGTCAATCTTGGCATACACGGTTTTAGAGGTAACCAGTTCGCTTATGTACTTTTCGGTCTCAGTTTCGGTCAGGTCCAGCAGCTGAGTAAGACGGGTGGTTCGAATGCGAGTGTAGTACTTGGCAACAACACGGACATTGTGTTCAATAACACGCTTCTTTAGGTCCAGCCATCTCTGGTGGGACTTTTCGTCATCGGAATCGCCCTCCTTGGCGTCGAAAACATCTGTTTCGCAAAGATGGCTACCGAACTGACGGACAACCTGGGGCCAGCACATGAGCTCCTGCACAGTGAAGAGCTTCAATAGCTGGGCTTCAACGGGTATTTGGGTGTTCCGAGTGTCGCGGAAAATGCGCTGGAGGAGATCATGTTGCTCGTTGTCGTGGGGAGCGAGAATGATGAAGTAGATAATTCGTTGAAGAACCTACGATAAGAGGCAAATTATAGGTTAGCAGCCGACATCAAGGCACATAAGAATGAAAAAACCATTTGCGATGATATGACTTACAGGCTTTAGCTTGTTCGCATCTTCCTCCACCACATCAGTGTCTAGTACTTGCCTGAAATGCTTGCACACTTCCAGGTACTTGCTATCATGTTTAGCCAGAATAATTTGCTGTTCGTAGTATTTGAGCTTGAGATCGGTAACATCGTCAATCTTTTTAACGACGACTTTCTCGCCCTTGGCCTTCTTCAGTCTGTTTTCTTCCTCCTCACGTTTGATTTGCTCGGGGGTAGGTTTGGCAGGACGAGCTAGGTACTTGGTGCTGATTTTGCGGCTGAGAATTCCGGCCTGGATCCAGTCGCCAATCTCAATGCATAGCGCAACCTGCGCCAGGATAAACTCAGTCTTTTCGCGGCGCTCCATCGAGCCAAAGGTCTCGACTTGCAGCTCACACAAAATTTCGGTAGCCTTCTTTACATCGCCCTGTGACTTCTTGATATCAGATAGCTCTTTGGTGACGCGGGCTCGTTCGACCTCAACGAAGATCTTGCCATCAGTGACGGTTCGCAGAGTTTCGATAACGGTCAGTTTGGTGTCGAGATTAGGGGTTTCGGGAATGAATTCCATGACTTTCTGCACCATTTTAGTAATGGCAAGCTTAAGTTGGCCATGCTTCTTGGAGAGGATGAGCGTCTGCTCGTTCATCAAGCCCCAATCGTTTGCATCTTTGCAGAGCGTCACAATAGCGATTAATATGCGGGAGATAGAAGCGAGGTCAGACGCCTAATGGGAATGGTTAGCAAGGAGGTAGCTCTGCTTATCGTGGCATACAGAGACTGAATGCATTATACCTGACGAGTCTGTTTCTCGAGAATGGAAAGCTTCTCAATAGCGCCCGATAGATCGGTCTATAGTAAAACAAAAGTAAGCAGATGTTTAGTGCAAGTTATTCCAAGTTCTAGGAAGACACAAACCTCTGCGAGCTTCTTGGCCTCAGGAAGAGCATCATCAACCTGTTTGCTGTAGTCCTTCTCAGGCTTGAAAGCTGCGTCCGCCATGATGAAGCGTTATGTGATTATGTAATGCGAATTAGAGGGAAACAAGGCAGGTATGTTACAGTGAAGGAAACGAAAGAAAAAAAAGCAGTAAAAAAGGCAGATTCGTTGGATAAAGTGGTTGTCGTTTGTCAATGTTTTGGTATCGTAGCTTGCGAAGTTGATCACTTTAGTACGATGAATTTGGGGGGAGCTTCCTCACTCTAGGCTAGTATTGTTTGGCCTATAATTACAGGGCCTTCACCTTATGTCAGGCTTCCAAAGGTGACGAGGCTACAAGCAAACACAACGCATGTTTGAAGACCCACATTTTTATCTACAAAGACGAAGGAGGAATGACTCCTTCTGAGCCCCTCTCGATGTGGCACCCAGGTGTGGCGGCACTCGCCAAAACCCTATGCGTATCATGCTTATCCTTAGGGTACATGTGTCAGCCCCACTCCGTAGTCGGCGTTCACTTGGCACTAAAATCTTGTCTTCCGCTGATGACTACACCATACATTTTGACTGCATGACGGATGACGGGACCCACATTAAAGTAGTCATATCATCGTTGCAAGCCTGAGCTTTTAAGGAATTTAAAAAGCGTATAGTCGGCTTTTGTTTATCGGTTTTCGGACTGCTTCCTGTTTTGTTGCTCGTTAGTCGTTTACTTTCAGGCTCTCCAGTCCTGATCTGCGGTCATTAGTTGAAGGACGCCTCACCTCGTCGCCCTCGTCACTTTCAGCCACACAATAATAGTCATAAACGACGAACCACAAATTTCTGCAGCCATAATGGCCTCGCCTATTCCCGACCCCACGATCGACCTTCATTGGGATGACTTCAAGGGTGGTAAGTTTTATCTGTATTCTTTCTGGTGATCAAACTAATAACGAGTTCATTTCTTTTGCATAGCTATCCACGACATCTTCGAATCCAATGCTCTAAAGCACCCTGAAAGACCTTGTGTCATTGAGACCAAGACTGCGACCACGCCAGAACGCACATTTACATACAAGCAGATCAACGAAGCTGCTAATGTCTTGGCACACTACTTTGTGGCCAATGGCAGCCAAGTCGAAGATGTCGTCAT
The DNA here is from genome assembly GCA_038382965.1 of Ceratocystis huliohia. Classification (NCBI taxonomy): domain Eukaryota; kingdom Fungi; phylum Ascomycota; class Sordariomycetes; order Microascales; family Ceratocystidaceae; genus Ceratocystis; species Ceratocystis huliohia. The sequence goes on from JAXCEX010000339.1 coordinate 7,039, forward strand.
GGTCTATGCCCACAGATGGTGCGTTATGCTCTTGAAAATATCACCAACACTTAATGACCAAACAAGTACTTACAGCATATTGTTATAGTGTGGATTTGGTGGTTGCGTACATGGGTGCACTTAGGGTATGTTTAACCCTTGAAAGATAACCTACTGTCACATGTCACACCATTGTCATAACCTGCAGTTGACTGTGCTACAACTCAAAACATAGAACTAATACCTAACACTTCTCTATTTAGGCCGGCTTGACCGTCACCGTCCTTGACCCTCTTTACCCCGCCGACCGCCAAATCATCTACCTTGAAGTTGCCCAGCCTAAGTTCCTAGTGCAAATTGCTCGTGCTACGGAGGATGCTGGTCAGCTTTCTGAAAAGGTCCGCGAATATATTGACAAGTCCTTGTCACTCAAGGCCGAGGTTCCAGGCCTGGCTCTTCTAGATAACGGCAACATCGCTGGTGGTATGGTTGATGGCTCGGACTGCCTAGATGTTTTCCAGGCAAGTAAGAGCAAGAACCCCGGTGTTCAAGTTGGGCCCGATAATGTACCGACACTCAGCTTCACGAGTGGAACCGAAGGCAGGCCCAAGGGCGTGCGGTCGCGTCATTTTAACCTGACCTATTACTTCCCGTGGATGGCCCAGCGCTTCGGCCTGAATGAGACCTCCAAGTTCACTATGCTGTCTGGTATCGCCCATGATCCCATTCAGCGTGATATATTCACCCCCCTCTTTTTGGGCGCTCAACTTCTAGTTCCTAGCCGTGATGATATTGCTCATGAGCTTTTGGCTGAGTGGATGAAGACCTATGGAGCCACCGTGACGCACTTGACTCCTGCCATGGGTCAAATTCTGGTTGGTGGCGCTACTTCCCAGTTTCCCATGCTGAAGAATGCCTTCTTTGTTGGTGACATTCTCATTAAGCGCGACTGTAGAAGATTGCAGGAGCTGGCCGAGAATGTGTGCATCATCAACATGTATGGTACCACCGAGACCTCACGTGCCGTCTCTTGTAAGTAACTTTGTACTTGGTCATGTGTACTTCTGTGTTCTAACTATTTCTCCATTTCGTTAGACTACGAGGTCCCCAGCCGAGCTCAACAGCCTGGTTTCCTCGATACCCTAGGCGACATCATCCCTGCTGGCTCAGGTATGGTGGATGTACAGCTGATTGTTGTTGACCGCGACAACCACAGCCGTATGTGCGGCATTGGCGAGCAGGGTGAACTTTTCGTCCGTGCTGGCGGCTTGTCTGAATGCTACCTAGGCGATGATGAAAAGATCAAAGAATTGAACAAGACTAAATTCCTAAATAACTGGTTCGTCGAACCTGGAAGATGGGAAAAGGAGTACGCAGCCAAAATCGCTAGCGGCAACTACAATGAATCCTGGAGGCCTCTCTTCAAGGGCCCCCGCGATAGACTGTACCGTACTGGCGATCTGGCTCGTTACATGCCTGACGGCAATGCTGAGGTAACGGGAAGAATTGATAACCAGGTCAAGATCCGCGGCTTCCGCATTGAATTGGGCGAGATTGACACCCATTTGTCTCGCCACCCTCTAATTCGCGAAAATGTGACTCTAGTGCGCAGAAACAAGGACGAGGAGGCAACTTTGGTCAGCTACATTGTTCCTGAAATGAAGCGTTGGCATGGGTGGTTGCAGGACAAGGGCCTGCCTAACGATCCCACTACTGATGAGTCTATGATGACTATGCTCACTAAATTCAGACCTCTGTCAGATGACTGCCGCGAGTTGCTTAAGACCAAGGTCCCCTCATATGCTATCCCCTCCGTCTTTGTGCCTCTGGCTCGCATGCCTCTCAACCCCAATGGCAAGATCGACAAACCTGCTTTGCCTTTTCCTGAGGCTTCTGAGCTGCGTGCTGCTACTGGCATGAGTCGGACTGTTGACCAGTCTCAAATGTCTGAGATCCAGCAGAAAGTTGCCCAGATCTGGGGAGAGCTTCTGGAGGCTGTTAATGCCGAGTCTCTTGGCCCTTCATCTAACTTCTTCGAGGTTGGCGGTCATTCCATTTTGGCCCAGCAAATGCGTCTTAAAGTCAAGAAGACGTGGAACGGGATTGATCTGCCTATGAGTGTCATTTTCCAGCATCAGACTGTTGCTGCCTTTGCTGCTGAAATCAGCCGTGCCCTGGACCCTACCGGTCTGACACTAGGTACTACCGACTCAGTTCCTACTGTTGACGAGGCCTACTCTATTGATGCGCGTGAGCTGGCTGAGAAACTACCTGCTTCGTTCCAGACTGCTAATCTAGACCTTTCAACTCCCAAGACTGTCTTATTAACTGGTGCTACTGGATTCTTGGGCTCTTACCTGCTCAAGGATCTAATGGAGCGTAATATGAAGGTTTTTGCTCATGTCCGCGCCAAGGACGCTGCTTCTGGCCTTGCCCGTGTCGAATCAACTGCCAAGGCTTACGGCATCTGGAACGATGCCTGGAAGGAACAGATTAGCATTGTCACAGGTGACTTAGCCAAGCCCAGTATTGGAATCAGCGAGGGCGAATGGGAGAAGCTGGCCAATGAGGTTGACATTATTGTGCACAATGGTGCCATGGTGAACTGGATGCAGCCCTATTCTAGTATGCGCCCTGCTAACGTCCTTAGTACATTAGCGTTGATTGAACTTGCTGCTGTTGGCCGCCCTAAGATGTTTGGTTTTGTTTCATCGACATCTACCTTGGACAGTGACTACTTTGTCAAACTGTCCAAGGAGAGCATTGCTGCTGGTGGCACGGGTGTTTTGGAGTCTGATGATATGGAGGGGAGTAGCAAGGGTCTCGGTACAGGATATGGTCAAAGTAAGTGGACTTCCGAGTACATTCTGCGTGCTGCTGGCAAGAGAGGACTTGCTGGCTCTATCATTCGTTCTGGCTACGTTACTGGCGATCCCATCAGCGGTGCCACCATCACTGATGACTTCCTGGTTCGTATGCTCAAGGGATGCCTACAGCTCCAGTCCCGCCCTTATATCCCCAACACTGTCAACCAGGTGCCTGTCACTCATGTCGCTCGTCTTGTGACTGCCTCAACTCTACACCCTGCTGTATCACCCATGGCCGTGACTCAGGTTACGGCCCACCCACGTCTGCGCTTCGACCAGTACCTTGGATCGCTGGAGACCTATGGCTACGAAGTGCCAGAAATCCCCTATGACGAGTGGCGCACCAAGATGGAAGACTATGTTGCAAGTTCAACTGGCGGCGCCAAAGAAGAGCATGCTCTACTGCCCCTATTCCATTTTGTTACAGGAGATCTACCTGGAAACACTATTGCCCCGGAGCTAGATGATAGAAACGCTGCTGCGTCTCTCAAGGCCGATGCTGCGATTACCGGCCAGGACTTGTCCGCAGGCGGTGCAGTTACAGAGGAGATAATGGGCACATATCTTGCTTACTTGATTGCAACTGGTTTCTTGCCTGCACCCACCAAGACTGGTGCGAAGACACTTCCTGTTTGCGAGTTGAGCGAGCAGCAAAGAGTTTCTTTAGCGGCTATTGGTGGTCGTGGTGGTGGCAAGGCCTAGTAGCAAGGGCTGAGCCCACTAAAAAAAATTAGAGGAATATAGATATTAAATATTTTGATGCATTTCCGTGGTCACTCGGGTTGTTGACTGCAATAATTTTTCCTAGCAATTTTTTTCTCGACAGCGTATGACTGTCATACAACATTAAAAAGTGATGGTCAACTGTACCTAAAAAACTACGCAATATTTCGCGATAGCTGCGCAAGGCTGAGAGAGCCTAGCCCAAATTTGCCAATCATATGCTGTCAATTGCCCCACTTTAGACCGTGTCTGCTTGGCCATTGGCCATGGGCAATTTTTGCGGGTTTCTTGATTAAAGCATTTGAATGTAACGACGAACGGCAAGACGAATCCCTCCAATATCAAACTTCAGCCACACCACAAGCCAAGCCAAGATGTCGATGTTCCAGCGTGCGAAGAAGCTCGATTTAGGATGCTTTGTTAACATTCGTACAATCCGCGATCACACTAAGCGCAAGGTGTTTGAGCAGTTTGAGCCCGAAAGGTAAGCATAGGCAGACGGCAACGGTGATGACCGACAACAGCTGAGACTAACGAATGATACTCTTCTTCTACTCTATTTGTTTTAGACAAGCACTCCGCTACATCATCCGCAATACCACGCTGCATCCACGCATCCGTACCGAGGCTCAGCTGCAGCTGGCCCAGATGCACTCCTACACTCGTCCTACGATGATCCGCAACCGTTGTATTCTGGGTGGCAAATCGCGTGGTGTGTTCCGTGACTTTAAGATGACCAGAGTACGTCCTCCTTTTCCCGCAGTTTCTATGGCGATGTGTTTTTTTATTTGCCGGGCGAGCTTGTATTGATGAATAACTAAACTAACATGCAACCTGTAGTTCAACTTCCGTATGCAGGCTCTTGCCGGAGACCTACCAGGTGTCAAGCAGGCTTCTTGGTAAAGAGATACTGTATTATTGCTTTGTGCTGTTGTTTGGGGCTGTTTTGAGCAGTGGCTATGCATGTGTATATTATGAACAGACAAATATTTGTCTCCAAATTCCAGACTTCTCCTTTGGCACGCGTCAGTGCCGAGGTCTTTTTGGTTTACCTTTTCCCTAGTCCCATGCGCCTCAGAAACTTTGCCTTGCTTGTCATAATCTCGATTGGTATGCTATGCGACTAGCTTGTCTTTTATGTCAGGAACAATCCCCAAACTCTATAAAACTTAAAAGCTACTCACACACTACCCAGTCATACCTATTCTTATGGCGCTTAGTTGTTGTCCTTGGTTGGATCATAGTGATCTTTATGCTCTTCCATCGAGCTCTCCGGCCTGGGCTTGACACACGGTGTGTCTTTGATAGCAAACACTGCCGGTTGCTTGCCGTCCCCCCTGATGTCCAGTCCAGTATCCTTGCTCTGGATTGGAGAAAGCGAATATATTTCCGTTTTTGTGTCCTGTTGCTGCAATGGGACTCCTCCTATACCAAGCTCAGATTGTTCGCCGACGGTTCCACATCTGTCAGTGTTGGCAGTATGGCTAGCGCTTGCCTTCTTGCGTTGGTGACACCACAATACAAGAAGCATACCTAGTATAAATACCACAACCGTTGCTACAATGATCCCAATCTCGACAGGCGATACGGCGACGGGGTCCGGACCAGCACCCAGTGCAGCCTTTGGATCGCCCCCAGCTCCGTGAATAGCAGGATTAGCGCCACTGCTGTCTTGGTTGGATGAGGACGAGGACTCTTCCGGTCCTCTAGCGGCGATTATGGACATCGTGGAAAAGGCCTAGTGGTGTATTGGACCTTCGAAACTTTTTAACAGCTTGGTGGTTTAGTGTCGGGAGGGCAGCCTAAAAAGCACATAGTTAGTAAGAGGGGGGCTGCAAAGAACAGGGGACGAAATAAGAGTTTTCTGTACATACCAAGGACCGTCTTGTGGCAGATTGAAAGGGAATGTGTAGAGAATTTTAGGATACTGGAAATGTTTCCGGTCCGTCGTGTTGAAGGCTTGTAGACGGCGGATAGGAGACAGGAGAGGAAGAACAAAGAGTAGGGAGATCAAGGCTTGGTTAGGGGCTCAACTGTGTCGTGATGAGTAAAAGCGAGGAAAAAATGCAGGAGCGCAAATCTCTTTCAACGTGAGGTACTGATAAGGCAACTGCCCAGTTTGCGCGTGGAGATCAGATGACAAGCAGCAGAAGCAGGAAAATATAGAGGAGCATGAGGCAAAGAGAGTCTACAAACACCACGCGAATTTCTTATGAAAAACGCCTTGGACGCGGATATCAAGTCAGCTTGTGGCTGCCGGCTGGCTTTAAGGGCCTAGAGCAGCAGGCCATGGAAGGCGACAAAACGGCAGCAAGATGAAATGTTTTGCCTTGTGTAACACAAAGAATCTACGACTTAGCGAAACAGTCAAAATATCACGCTGGCCGCTTACTCCTCTTGATGGGGGAACATCCTTTCTCGATTCTGCACGTTCAATCCCAGAGTGAGACAAGGGTACTCAGAGCCTACAAGCTAAAGGAAAAGGGAGAGATAAATCTATGATCCCAGAAGAACCTGGAGTAAGTCGATCTAGGCTGTGAGACGTGGCTGGGTTGAGTCCGCCCCGGGCACATAGGTTGTCTAAGTCTGTAAGAGGACGAAATGAAGTTCGGGAGATTTTGGGCCCTTTTCGCTTTGTAGGAGACTGCTTGCGAGCTTACGTAGAGGGACTGTGTATAAAGCTTATTGCCTCGTTGAACTCGATATCAGGCAGATATGTCCAGGATTCCTGACAGCTAGTATGCACAGCATATGGGCTTTTTACGTGGAGCCATGCTACTTTCGAGCCAGCGGCGCGTCAAAATGGGCTATGGATCTTCGTGCTACATCATGGCCAAGGCGGTCTATCAATATTTATCCGCGATGTTCTTCCAAAGTCACAGGCCGGACTCACGCGTGCTGCTGTATGTCCCATCTTGTGGCTTCTTGAAACAAAACTGTCTAGAAACATGGAAAAGCACAAAGCCGGCCCAAATAGCTATGTGACCCTCTAGCATCACCCCTGGGATCGTGTCTAAATACTATGCAAGACTGCGGCTGTTGTGCTACCACATCTTTAGCGATAGCGCGTCCATATCCTAGCCGCCACGCTTTTGCTGAGGGAGAAATAGGGAGCTTAAGTATAATCTGCTGCTGAACCCCGTGTCTAAACAAGGTGCCTCGGCCATGCATGTTCTCACAAACTCGTCTGTATACAAAACACTCCTACTGTAGGCTCCTGCAGTAGGCCTCTTTTTTCCAATATTATTTCCATAAGTCGGTCGCCTGATATCATTGCTCAGCCCTCGGTGCACTCGTTAGTAAGTCTCTCAGCATAGTCTTCTTTTCATCTAGACCGTTTGTACTGTGTATATGCTTAGTGCAATGGCAGGTCTAGTTCGTTGATGCCTGTGGAGCAAGGAGCCGTCTTGCCAAGATGTGCTACAGATTATACCCATATGGCGGCCGGTTCTCTAACGTTCAACAGTGCTTGAAAAGATTAATAAAATCTAGTTAGATTACGTCTGTTTTGTCTTCATGCTATACTGTTTCTGCCGTGCTCGAGTGGTGATGTTAAGCTAGGGACTGCTAGTTTTCCCCTATTTACGGCCTACTGTTTGCGTACGCATATGCACATATATGCGTGTCTATGACCGGTAAAGCTAAGTTACATGTGTGTTTTTTGAGCCCGGAGCTTGGTTTGTAGTACGTTTCCTTGGAGAAATTTTAACGATGTCGTATTAGTGCAGTTAGGCATAGCCAGGCATAGCTAGGCAAATCTTGGTCACTCGGTAGTTGGAGCCCATGTTGAAGGGCTTCAGAGATCTACGCAGCCCTCCAATGTGACCAATCTTCGGGCAATCCCCCCTCATATAGCCCTTGAAGTCTGTTCTTGGTCATCGCCCTTCTAGCGTCTTGTCGTTGTTTCCAGGCTCAAAGATCACTGGGTGATATCTAGCGTCGAGAAAGTCTAAATATCTTAACTACATACTTCTCGAAAGCTGCCCACATTAGCGCCTGGGGTGTATTCAGTATGTCATCTACTCTCAACGTAATGTGTCCATCGTATCAGACTGCATTTCTGATTCCTCAGGTTTTAGACCGGCTTTCCCAAGTGCCTGGCCCTCATACTAGCTTTCTCTTTCTTTTCCACTCGTTCTTCCATTGTCTAGAAATGTTTGCCTAGGAGGGCTTCGTTTTTTCTCTCTAGTATCTTGATCGCTCTACCATGACAAATTACCGGGGCGGGAGGGCTCCCTTCGAGTGCCCTACCAGGCCAAAGCAACTACACGATAAGAATCCTAAAAGGATTCAACTGTAGCAGTACCAACTCCTCCCTCGCTGCTACAATCGATAACACCCGAATCGACGATATAGCTAGGACTACCCGATGCCTCGATACAACACAACCAGATCTTGCTTTGCATTGAGAAGTTCCCGACAATCTGTCCAAGAGAAACCAACTATCTAGTCGTAAGAGAACCCCAAGGGGAGGAATATCAAGCAATTTGTAGTCCATGTGACAAAGGCAACACAGCTAAAGCACTCAACAAAGCGGTGCCCAAAGGTATGGGGTAAAACGCTGGAAAAGAGTTTCAGAATCCGCAATGTATGGCAGTAGTCTGTGAGTCTGGGAGGCAAGGTCAGAATAGTGCAGGGCAGAAGAAGAGCGTCCGTCAACACATCCTTTTTGCCGAACATCGTGATATCTCCTTGATTCGGTGATGTTCTAAGGAATAATCTCTTGATTCTCTCGTCCTGCCATTCCATATACGTGAGTATTAGCTGAGGTTAATACAGAGCATCATCTTCTAATCATTGGCTGTTGTCTAGGCTTGCTTGGGTGCAATTTCCTAGAATGTGTCCTCTAGGTTAGCGTTGTACATGTTGGCAGTCTGTAGCCCTTGTTCTGCCACTTCAACTACACCCCAGTGCTTGCTACCGCTTATGAGAATTAATCCAGACACTATTATGTTGTTGGCATATTGGGCACCCTTAGCTGCATGTCCCACTTCATCAGTGGTGCCATGAGTTTGTATTCCAGACACCTGACTGTTCTTATTTCCTATAGGGGACCGCCCATGTATAACCCTTGTATACAAACGACATCAGCTTCTATCCTCTCTACTTCCCTCATTAGATCTAGATGGTTTAGTTGTTCCTTGCCAGCGTCAAACTGCTCACGCCTTTCTACTCGCTATCCTTCTTTTTGTCGTCATATAGACTAGACTTGGTCATGCTTTTCAAGCTTCGCCTGTTTGTAAAAGGATTTGATCTAGTCTTACAGGATAGCTTCCTTGATAGCGAGCTCTGAGTTATCTGATCTAGAAGACCCCCTCTCGTCTCCTACGTTCTAGCTAGTAATATTCTTCCTCCGTCTAGCCACAAGTGGCTGTATGTCTGCTTCTTTCAGTCGCTGATCCTTCTTTTCCAGACTCCTAGTTGTTTCCACAGGCGTCTCCCTGTTTGGCAGAGCAGTTCATATAGTGTTCGTCCATGAGGGCTTCCCATTTCTCTTCGGGCTAGGGCGAATCAGACAGGCGGAGACACGCTCATGCTTTACTTCGCGGCAAACCGGGTATTTTCTACTGGAATGCTCGAGCCCGTGTTGCCGCTTGCATCTTTTGATCCGTCGGAGTACGCAACGAGCGTCCCTAGCAGGGTATTCCCTACCTCCGCCTAGTGTCGCTTTGTTTCTTCCTCTTTGCCGAGCCACGCCCGGAGCGGCCTGTCTGGCCCTTCCAAGAGTAGCCTCAAACTAGTGCATTTCTCCATTTGTGCTGGCAGGAGCTTACATAGCCTCTCCACCACCGGGCTCAAATTTGGCCCTCTCAGAATGCGTCTATCATCTAGTGTGTACCACCGTATAGCTTCCCTCTTTTTCTTATCATCAAGGAGGGGTTCGGACGGAGGAATGCTTGCTGCGTGGTGTAAGCACTCCCTCGGTGTCGTACAATACATGGGGACAGATGCTCGGAGACACTTCCTAAGTGACATGTTCAGCTTCTCCGTCGCCTTTTTCGTTGTCTCTAGCCTGGACCAGGCACTTGCTGCGAAGAGTGCTTTGCTCAGGGCCCAGACGCAGACCGCTGTGAGCATGCTTTTTATATCTGCCCCTTTATAGAAGCCGGCTAGATACCTCGGGCCGTTAGTTACCTTCTCTGCCGTTTGTTTGTTTGTACTATTTAACGTCTACCTGATTGGTTTTACCCAATAATACGACGGCCTTCCCGGACGGAAACGGCCCAAAACGATGTTGTCATCCGGGGTCGTTTCTGGGCGGACGGCAATTGCGGGTGTGCGCGAGGTTCAGAAGCCTTCCATGACCATCAAGGGCCCGGTGTGAGCACCAAAAGGTTCTTCGACTCGGCTTTCCCCGCGGGTAGTTCCAGGATTGGCTGCCTGGTCTTTTTGGCCTGCGGCCGCAAACATGAAAACTATCTACTCCAGAAGGCCAGCGGCTATCGGCACGGGGTTTTGGCCCCGGAAGGCCTGCGGCCCCGTCCCGGCGAATTAATATATAATGTCCGATAAACCCACAATATTCCCAACATACGACCATAGCCTGTGGAAAATACGGGGTCCCGTCTGCTCCCCCTTAGTCAAGCCACAGAGCGCCGAACCAGTAGTATGGTGGGTGAC
>JAXCEX010000340.1:0-17182 GCA_038382965.1 Ceratocystis huliohia
TTTATTTATTTTGTTTGTTCTACTTCTCTACCTCCGTGCGCTCATGCATGTACACATATACAGACAGAACCAAAAGCAACCTCCACCCCCCTCCCTTGCCCCCCCCCCCCTAGCCTAGCTCATGCTCTATTCAGTCGGGCATAACAGTACGACGGAGCCTGGGCTCAGGGCTAAAGCCTGTAATTTTCTTGGCTGATAGGCAAGCCAGTGAGGCGGGAGGGAGCGCAAAAACATGTACATTTAGTCCATTTACGTCACAAAGTACAGCAATGGCTTGCTTATATGTTGCATTGAGCAACAGCCAGTCTCACAAGCTAGAAGAGAAGCAGGGAGTACGAGGTGGTGGTAGCTAGAAATATAGCAAGACCAAGAGAATATGGGTGCCGTTGAAATAGATAAGAGCCTGTGTAACACAGGCGCACGAACACAATCTTAGCAAGTGCTGTATATATATATGTATGTATATACAATATACGCATTGTACTAGTGTATCACACTCAAATACTTGTAGCACAGTCCATGGACATGGACTGTCGACTGCGCAGTACTATACCCATGCGCAGCCTAGTTGAGCGGCGGACGCATTATGACACTGGTTAGGGCTTAGTGCTTAGCTGGGCCAGCAGGGGTTGTGGAAATTTTGACCCTGTGACGTGTGAAGACTAGGATGCCATGCATGTTGAACAGGGCGGAGGAAAAAAAAAAGCAATGAATGCAAGAGATATCCCAAAGATAACAGTAAAAAGGAACATGTATGTGCGTACATATGTGTAGCACGCTCAAAAAGATACGGACAATGATGAGTTGGGCGCGATTCGAACGCGCGATCCTTTCGAAACTGTGGAACCCTTCTCGGGCATAAGGGATTCAAGTAATGCCTTGAACACAGCGCCTTAACCACTCGGCCACCAACCCATATTGTGTGGTGCTTGGAGGAAGCACGCTTAGGAGGCATTAAGAGGGGAACTGGGCTGCGGCTCAATTTTTTTTTCCTTTTTTTTTTTAAATAATACGAACAAACAAAAATATTTCCATTGAGGGGGATTGGGAGATGTCGCGTTTGGATCCAAGGTGATCCTGTTCCCATCGTCGGATTGGACCAAAAACTGCACATGAACATTCAGGAGATCGGAAGGACAAGACCAGTGTACTCCGCCAGGACTACATGTACGATCCTCAAGCCGACAGCCGCTGGCCTTCCGTATTCGACACACCATATTCTCTTGTCTCCGTTCAAGCAGGCCAAAAACACCGGGCCACTCCCGGAATCCTGTGAGTACGCCTTCGGGCTTTGCTGTTTATAGATCCCCCTGGTGTTCTTCACCTGGCCCTTTGTATGGTCGTGGGGGACCCTCTACATTCATGCAATCTCGCAACCGCCGACCGCCCAAAGGTGGTCTTGGGTGACGACATCACCTAGGACTTCATTTGTCCGGAACGCCGTCGTATTGATAGTTCGCTCTGTTCAGGTAGACGTTAAAAAATACAACAACAACAACAACTACGAACAATCAAAAAAGCTCAATTTTTTTCAAAATATATTCAAGTTCAAGGCTCAATTCTTCTCGTCTTTGTTCGTCGTTTTGCTGCGAAATAACAGCAGGTAGACGTAAATTAATACAATAAACCCTGCTTTCATCATCGCCATTGTCTCGTTTTGGTTTTCCCGTCTACTCACTGTTATTCTGCACCAGCACGGCGGCGCATTCTAGACGGCAGCACCTGGCTGATATCATCTTCCAGTGCGACTTGAGATGTGGCTCGCCTTTTTTGATACATTTAGGCATGCCCGAGGCCCTTCCTCTCTCTCTGTCTTGATAAGTCACAAACTTGCAGCCAATTGCGCTTCCCCCGCCGAAACCCGACAGCCAGTCTTGCGGACAGCAAACCCTGTTCAGAAACCTGGCGCCTTTTGACGTTAGTTCATCTAGTATTCTAGCCCAAGTTCAGAGCCCTGTCTCTGATACAGGCCGTGTGGCGGATCTTGAGCACAAAGGAATAAAATACAATAAAGTTCGATAAAAGTACGTTGCTTGCTCTCCTCGGCTGTTTCTGCTGTAGCTACCCCAGGCATAGCCCTGACAATACTTTGATATTCAGTCCCAACAACACCTAGCCGCCAACAAATGCCGCCCAGCTCAGTTAGCCATACTGCACAGCCCATTCGCACACCCTCTATCAATGATGGACACTGCTTCAACAAAACTCCCTTACATCCGTAATGCTGCGGAACTTCCCGGTCCCCTCCCCACATTGTCCGAAATCCACTCAGCAGAGTCTCAGCTCTCACCTAGGAGGTATGGTTTATCTTCTCCTGGCGGTGTGACCATCGTCAGAGGTATTTATGTTGTCAAATATGGTAGAAGAGTCACGGAATACGAGGGTACCGCACTTCTGTTTATTGAAAAACACCTCCAGATCGGCGCACCTCGCCTGTACGCCATGTATCGGGATGAATCGTCAGAGTGTTTTTATCTGATTATGGAGTATATTCAAGGCGTCAACTTGGAGCTGATCTGGCCTTCTCTCTCTCTCGAATCGAAGTCATTGATTGCAATGCAACTTAAAGAGATGTTTGACCAGATGAGGTCACTCAAGCCCCCGAACAACTTCTTTGGCGGAATTGACGCCGGCACCCTTCGCGACACGCCGTTCAATACAGTGGACCCCGATCCTCGAATCAATGGTCCGTTTAAAAGTTCAGAGGAAGTAGGGTCGGCTCTGGCACTTGCCTCGCGAAACTTTTGGGAGGAGATTGGTCGGCCTGGATGGCTGCCTCGCTTCTTCACACAACACCTCGGCGCTGCACTGAAGGATCACGAAGCGAAATTCACACATGGAGATCTACACATGCGAAACGTTTTGGTTGAGAAGATGGCCGAAAATACCAGCTTCGGGAATGCTGAGCTCAATGGAGTGGAGACTAAACAACACCATGAGTATCGGGTTAGAAGCATCGTGGATTGGGAGTCGGCAGGGTGGTATCCTGCATATTGGGAATACACCTCAGCGCTCGCAAGAGCTCACGAAGAAATCGACTGGCCAGAGCACGTGGGAAAGATAATGAAACCTTACCCGCTGGAGTTGTCCATGATCTTCTTGGTCTTCCAAGATCTGCAACTTATCTACTGATAAATGAAGGGGTACCTCCTAGTTGCCCATGAAGGGATTCTTACCTAAGTCGTAGTTGCTGATGCCTTGAAACTCAACAGTCAGACACCCTGGGGTGAATAAACGCATGTATATTATTGCGTACCAATCTATGTCGTAGTCGCTCACTGCTATCCATCTTGAAGGCCTATTCAGCAGATTTGGCAACACCTCGGCAATTTAAGTCTTTTTTGCTATAAGTGATGAGAACTCATAACTGTCAATCTTAGATGGGCTTCAGCCTATTAACGTATCAGACCTGTGGCTCATGACGTTTGGTGGGTTAACGTGATGTGCATGAAGCCCACAAGCCCACACATTATGATCCACCCCGCAGCTAGGTTCTCACATCTCCTTTCCTCCACCGACCAGAGACTCTACGATCGCCGACTAAACAAGAGCCTGCCTCCGATAGGATGGGAGGGAAGAATAGAGCACTGCAAGCCCTGTAACCAATCTTTCATTACTCCCCGCGCTCTCGAACAGCACCTGAGAGTAGCTCGTCGCCGGATAACTGTGCAGTGACCATGAGCCCTTTACAATACTGAACTCGGATTTAGATAATCCCATTCTGGAGTAGCCATGCGGATTTCCATTCCTTGCAGATAATCAAGAGAAGCTGTATGTACCATGGTGGACTCGCGAAAAGCACAGCGAGAAAACACCAGCCATGTCAGTAAAAGTCAATCTAAACATAGATAACTGTGAGAATACCGGTGGCCGTGCTCAAACCCCTTCTTTCTACAAAGGTGGTGTGAATTCGGTCTTCTTGGTAATGTCTGGTTTCTATTCTCTATCTATCGCAAGGTGCGGTCTGTCACATGGTAGTAGGGGACGACTCGGGCCAGGGCGGTGTGGCCAGGGCGGTGTGGCACGTGCCATGGCTTAGTCACCCCTATTCTGCCACTCTTATGGACCACATCGACACTTTTAGACTTTTTATCTAATGAATGTGGGGGCTCTATAGTGGGGTGGGCCTGGGCCATGAACCTTCATCTTGCTCCGCTTTTATCTTGATAGACAGGCAAAGATAAGTCCCGCACCCGCACTACTCAAGTAAGAGAGACTTGGCGCCATTGTACATGAAATGAGCTTAGATAAAGCTTTGTTATTGTTACTCTTCTTTATTGTTGCTGTTTGGTAAGGGTTTGTCTATCGGGAGGTAGTAGAGCTAAACCCTTGATAAAGTAAAAGCAATTACCTAGAGCTCAGCTTGGGAGAAACAGAGATAACGAGAAGCGCAAAGGGAAGGAAGCCTTACACTTGTGTAGGGTTATTCTTTGGTAGTTGCTAGCTTGGCGGTCTTAGTTGAGCTGCCGTAATTCCGCAGCCTCGTCTTTCCTTCCCTTTTTCAATTTCTAGCCCTATCGTGACCTCTCCAATTATTTTCTTCTCCGTTTTCTTCTCTTTTAGCTCCTCTACTGAACTGCCGGTATTTGGAACAAAAGTCTCCTTCAAAACGACACAGCTTCGCCCACAATGTCTCACGATCATTCCCACGAACATTCCCACGATCACGGTGGCTTCAATGCCCAGGAACACGGCCATTCGCACGAGATCCTAAATGGCCCTGGAAGCTACCTTGGCCGTGAAATGCCTATTATAGAGGGCCGGAACTGGTCCGACCGAGCCTTCACCATTGGCATTGGCGGGTAAGTTCTCTGCAAAAATAATAGGCTTGCCCAGCTCGATGTATCGAATGAGACGGCACCAACTTTAGCTAACCCTCCCTTCTGATTGGCAGACCGGTTGGCTCTGGAAAGACCGCCCTCATGCTTGCACTGTGCAAAGCCCTCCGCACCAAGTACAACATCGCCGCCGTGACCAATGATATTTTTACGCGCGAGGATGCCGAATTCCTGACCCGCAACGGAGCTCTCCCAGCCGAGAGAATCCGGGCCATTGAGACCGGCGGCTGTCCTCATGCAGCAGTCCGTGAAGACATCTCGCTGAACTTGGGCGCGCTCGAGGACCTGCATGGCGAGTTCCGCACTGATCTCCTGCTGATCGAGTCGGGTGGTGATAACCTGGCAGCCAACTACTCTCGAGAACTGGCAGATTTCATCATCTACGTCATTGATGTTAGTGGTGGCGACAAGATCCCTCGCAAGGGTGGTCCTGGAATCACGCAGAGCGATTTGCTTATTGTCAACAAAACTGATCTGGCCGAGGCTGTCGGCGCTGATTTGGGAGTCATGGAACGGGATGCTAGATTGATGCGAGAGGGCGGCCCGACCATTTTCGCTCAGGTGAAGAAGGATGTTGGTGTCCAAGATATTGCCAATCTAATTCTCAGCGCCTGGAAGGCTAGCGGCGCTGAAGAGGTTGCCCGGTCTCTGGGCGGTCCTACACCTACCGTATCCGAGTAATGGGTATTGGAATGAAGAGCAGCAAAAGTAGAATTGCCTGTAGCGTAGTGTTGCTCTATGTTTGGGCGCACATGCGCTGCATTCTTAGCAAACAGAGATGTTTTGATTCCCGTGGCTGGCCTTGTCGTTGTACTGGGCTCTTAGGCCCTTTTATATTCAGTGCCAATCTGAACTTCTCGCCTCACATAAGCCGAGGCTCTATCTAAACTAGGATTCCCATCAAACAAAGTAGCTGAAGCTAGGAAGCTAAAGCCAAATACAGAAAGCAAGAGCAAAAATACAAGCAATCCTAAACAAATGAACCCATAATGATCGTACCCGGTCGTTATCCCTTGTGCGGCTTGAAAAGAAAATCCCAAGAACCCTTTTTTTCCTCCTTTTTTCGCCTATATTTTGTTTGAACTTTTCCGCCCTCTCTCCATGGTATCACTTCTTTTCAAGCGGTTTGCACCAATTCACATCTCCATCTGGTCGTCACCATCGGCGTCATCACCCTTTTCACTAGCTCCTGCCCCAGAGAGAGACCCCGTTAGTGGGATGGCCTTGCGCGGGAACACTCTCTTATACAGACTGACACCCACAGCATCCTGGGGGTTGATCTTGCTGTCAAAAGTGGCTTTGAAGTAACCGTGTGTGCCGAGTGTTTCCTTGATGAAGCCAGTTCGGCCTCTCTTAGTCCACAATGGCAGGGCTTTGAACCAGTCCACGTCCTCCTTGTTGAAGAACATGTAGCGGATAGTTACCACTCGCTTGTGAATATGGTACGGGTGGCCAGTGAGAATAACTCGCTTGGCAATGACTCTTGTTGTAGATGGCGGTAGGCAAGTCCCTGTTGCCACTAGGGTCAGGCCCGAGCTGCTGGGGATAGCTGAGCTTTCAGCCACGTTCTCTACATCGGCCGTCCGCTTAAAGAACAATGCTGGCACAGGGCCCCAGGTGACGGGTCCTGTAAAGGTAGCCACGGCGCTTTGTCCTGGATGTAGGTACCGGGCATATTTGTGCACGTTATTAGGAGTGTTGCCTGGTTGTGAGAATAGAGGCTTGATAATAAAACGGCGAGCGCCGCATTGCATAATCAGTTCCTCCTTGGACTTGATCGAAGTTGGGTATTCGGAGCTGAGATTAATCAGCACATTGGAAACCGTCTGCTTGTGTTCGTGGCGCAGCAGCGAGAAGAGCGTCACAGGGTGCAGAGCAGCACTCGGGAGCGTCTTAACATGCTCTGGAATAGCGCCACTGATGTACACGCTGACTCGTGTGCCTGGGGCCACGCCGCCAACAAGAGCCTCACGAGTCACGCGAGATCTCGTGCCTTGGTAGTCAGAGACACGCAATAGACGACGCCAGTCTTCAGGCTCGTGGGCACGGTCCTCATCGACAACCCACTCACTGGTACGCAGGGACTTGAGACCACGGTATCGAGACAAACGCTCCCTAGCTAGGACGTTGGGTGACAGTTCAATTTCATCAGGAAACTCTTTGTCATCTTCCATCTCAGTTCGCTTTAATTTGCGGTAGGAGGCGAGATCGGCAGCATCCTGCTCCTCATCGGGCTCAATGATCATTTCGGAGGCGGGGTACTCGGAAGGGGCACCCTCGGTCATGGCAGGCTCAGCACGACCCTCGATACCGTCCTCGGGGGCGGCTACAGACTCATCGCTACTGTCCTCCGCGTTGTCCATATCCATATCTTCCATGTCAGAGGCCGAGTCATCATCATCGGCGTTGTCTTCAAGAAACCAGGCTGACTGGTATTTGGAGGTGCCCTTGGGCACCCTCTTCTTGATGGCGTACTCTTCCGGCTCCTCCTCGGAGAAGTAGTGATGGTCATCTAGTAGAACACCCTTTTGCTGCTTGGGCTCTGTCTGCATATCGTCGTCTTCCATGATGATTTCTTCAGGAGCTAGGTCTTCAAGGGTATCCTTGTCAGCTGAAGGGATATCCAAGACAGCCTGGGGGCTAGTGGCGGCATCAGCGCCCTTGCGGTTTGTTGGACGAGGGGCAGCGACAATCTGGTCAACCTGGAAAGTGCCCCAATCGCCAATCTGAACCAGGCGGTCAGCCTTGAGACCCTTTCCTCTAACCACCCCGGTGACAACGGTCTGGCCATCAAAGCCCTCTGGGAGTTGGATGTCTTCAATGAGCATCCAGCTGCGCTCTTCTCTCCATTTAATGCCCTTGGGTGTGCTGTTGCACAGAGCCCGCATCAAGTTGGAAGAGTCAACACGGTTGTCCAGACTGAATATTTTCTCTTGCTCTGGGTGGAAATGGGTGATGAAAGACTTGAGCGACGCAAGAACGTTGGTACGCTGCTTGGCTGGCTCAATGCCCTCAAGACCATCGACAGCAGTAAACAAGGTGGACAAGCCTTGGCTCTCGATGCCTCTAAGCATCAACTCGCCCAGCTGGTCAACCTCTTCGCTGGCTGAGAGCAGGACAACGACAAAGTCGGCAACGCGAGTGGCATTGAGACAGGCGTCTAGATTGCGGGGTACAGCCAAGTATTGCAATTTTTGTTTGAAGCGATCAATGGGAGTGTAGATGGGACCATCAGCAACATCGGAGGCGATATCAAGACTTTCATTAAGCTTCTGAACGGCTAGGCGAGAATCGGTATCGACACAGAGAGGAACAACGGCAACGATGCGGGGGGCTCCATTTTGGCCGTTGAAGATGTGCGTTTCTTGGAGATGCTCCTTGCGCTTGGCTTGAAGGCGCTGGCGGGCTTGGTTTTTGCGGTCGAGTTTTGACATGACGTGTTGGTGGGGGGTTCGGCGGGCAAACTCAGAGCCGCCCATGCGACCTGTGCAGAGGGAGGAGAGGGTGGTTAGATACGGAGCGAGGCGTGGAGAGAGAACGTAGATGGGGAAACTGAATGTCGGGCATTACCCTCCTATTCCTGGTACATACCCTTGGCCGCCTCTCGCAGCGACCCCTTGGTAGCTTTGCGAGACTTGAAGCTCTTCGGGTTGGCCTTGGTGGTCGGACGGTGAGAGTGGTTCATTGTAGCAGTAGGCATATTCGAATGGCTAGCCGCCTTGGGTCTGAAGGGGAGAGACGCCACTTTGGTAAGGGCAAGTCGGAAAGACAGTGGAGAAAGATAAAAAGGAGGGTAGAGAGACGCTGGCCGAATAAGTGAGATGAATTTGTTTTCGTAGATAGCCAAGTCAATGGCTCTCAAGTCGGTATGAAGAGCCCAGAAAAAGTATTCTTCACCTTGGCTTGCCTGTATATTTCGTCACAAATTCTTGCTTTTTTCTCTTCTATTGGCGGGGTTCATTTTCTAACTTTTTTGTGGCGGGTCTTTTCGATAAGATAAGCACGGCTTATCTGTTGACAGGGGGCATGAAATTTGTTCGGCTTGTTTTTTTTTTTTTTTTCGATACAGCAAAAGTTTGGGTGCGATTGGCGATAGTAAGGCTTCTGCCATTTCTGCCCATCTGCTTTTCTTTCTTATTATTGATTCTGTTATTTGATACAATATCGACTCATCTTCCCGCGATATATACTGTCGAACCCCGTAATATTTTTTCCGCAATGGCTGACCCAACATTGGCCGCCGTTGTCGACCTTCCAGCTTCAAAAAAGCACTCCTACGGCGAAGTCACTGTTCACCAGCAGTCCTCTCACAATACAGATCTCCTTCCCAAGAGCACGCGGTTACGGCTTGCGCGTCATCGGGAAGCCAAGCGAACATATGGGTCGGGAAAGAAAGTCAACGTCCAAGGTATTAAAGACAAGAAGTTGAAGCGCAATCTAGGCAACTTCGAGGCCAAGTACCAAGATGCTGCCGTCAAGGCCAAGGATGCCGAAATCCTACTCGAAAACAGCGCCGGATTCCTCGAGACCGAAAACGACCTTGAGCACACGTACAATGCTCGTCAGAGCGAAATCGCAGCGGGATCTGGCGCTGCCAACGCCCAGAAGCGCTTCGATCTCAAGCTGGATCAACTAGGCCCCTATGTATTTGACTATACGCGAAATGGCCGGCAACTGCTTATCGGAGGCCGCAAAGGCCATATCGCGACAATGGACTGGCGTGACGGAACTCCTGGCTGCGAGATTCAGTTGGGCGAGACAGTCCGCGACGTCAAGTGGCTTCATAACAACCAGTTCTTTGCGGTGGCGCAGAAAAAATACACGTACATCTACGATCATAACGGTGTCGAGGTGCATTGCTTGCGCAAGCACATGGATGCGACGCATTTGGAGTTCTTGCCCTATCACTTTTTGCTCGCTTCTCTGGTGAGTTCTGGCGGCCGTATTAGTAGTCTCTTTGCGCACTAGACAGTTTACTGACTTGCTTTTATTTCGTCCATCTTTAGTCTAGCAACGGTTTTATCAAGTATCAAGATGTTTCTACGGGCCAGCTGGTCTCGGAAATTCCTACTCGTCTGGGCACTCCGACATCCTTTACACAGAATTCGTGGAACGCCATATTACACGCAGGCCATCAGAACGGCACTGTGACCCTCTGGTCTCCTAACTCGCAAAAGCCCCATGTCAAGCTTTTGGCCCACCGCGGCCCTGTGCGGTCTATGGCTGTCGACCGCAGTGGACGCTACATGGTATCAACAGGCCAAGATCTTAGGATGGCTGTCTGGGATATACGTATGTTCAAAGAGGTTAATAACTATTTTACACGCCAGCCTGGGTCCTCTGTGTCCATCTCTGACACAGGACTGACAGCTGTTAGTTGGGGCACAAGTACTTCTATTTGGAAGGATCTGTGGGCCAAGGAAAAGCCCCAGGCACCCTACATGTCATGGGGTGGTGAGGGAAAAAAGATGGAGCGTGTCAAATGGTGTCCGTTTGACGATGTTCTGGGCCTGGGCCACGATCAAGGCTTCTCATCTATTTTAGTACCAGGCGCTGGCGAGGCCAACTTCGATGCTCTGGAAGCGAACCCCTATGAAACGTCTAAGCAGCGTCGCGAGACCGAAGTCAAGAACCTGCTGAACAAGCTCAAGCCCGAGATGATTGCACTAGACCCCAGCTTCATTGGCAAGCTCGATAAGCGGTCAGATGAGCAACGTCGGGCCGAAAAGGATCTTGATGGTGCTACGGCCGGCGAGGCTGTCGAGGAAGAGATGCGTAATCGTATGCGCGGACGCAATGGCGCTATGAAGAAGTTCCTCCGCAAGCAGCGCAAGAAGAACATTATCGACGACAAGAGACTCAAGGTGGAGGAGTTGTGGAAGAAACAACAGGCGCAGAATCAACAACGGAAAGAAGTGGCTCAGGCTGAGCTGGGGCCGGCTCTATCACGATTTGCTCGCAAGGAGTAACAAAATAGGTGATCAGTGGGAGAGGGGGAGGACATAAGAACAACACGCAGTGTGTTTGGCCACGCAAATGTGGTTTGAAAATGCGTAATGTATCAACTTCAAAGTTGGTTAGCGGGCTTAAAGCTTGGTAGATTAAGTAAATTAAGAATTGGTTTCTTGATGAAGTCAAGGCTATGACTATTAGTTGTCCATTTTGGCTTCTCTACTCCAGTTGAAATACCATCTACGACTTCAGCTACACACGAGGCTTGCATCCATGCAGGACGGCCGTGATATTTTGACACCTGATGTATCTTTGCCTCTAGAGCTCCTTTACCTGACTGCTGCTTTAGCTGCTTGATACTTGTGGCTGTGAATTGAACCATTTGGGCTGTTTGCAATAGTAGCCGATGTATAATTTCGAGAGGCTTAAGAGGGTAAGAGGTCGCTTTCTAAATAGTAGTGGGCAAGGTTGGGTGGGTGGTCTAAGTCCTGGTATGGTCTGTGGTCAGCCTTTCAGGATACGAATGGTGTGCTTTGCTCACTTTTCCCAGTAAGAGTTCCCTTGAATTTACTGACAGTTGTACATGGTGCCTTCTCTCTGTTGGGAATGTAGACTTGTCAAATTGGAGCGTTTCGAATGTCCCCTTGATCAGCTTTGTAACCCCCTCTTGAGTTAACGCTTCAGTCTACATCGTCAAGGTAGAGCTGATAGTGCGGTGGCATGGATAGACTGAGTCTGTTTTAGCCAGAGCATTTCCCGAGAGCTTAAGGACCCCTCGCACTGTCATGGATATGCGTTCTTTTTGGCGGGTGTTTGTCAATTAACTTCAAAGATCAACTACTGCGATTTGCGTAACTCGCAGCTGCAACGTCGACAGAAGCGAGTGGTTTGAAAAAGGGAAAAACGACAACTAACATGAAGCCAAGGAAGTAAGCCACTGTTTGAAGGCGATGCCCAGACGACAATCCGTCCCCGGCCTGTTAGTCTTTCGGGGGCCATGCACAAGTGTTGATGATTAGCTAGATATCCGAAACTAGTACTCCATCAGTAGAACGACATCTGCCTAGGACAAGACAAGGACATCCAGATAGCATACAATGCGTGGATAGCGCAAATATCAAAACACATGTCACATACACTTGCAGAGCCACTCGCGCTAAAAACCATTTCTACACTCACGGTGGCACTGACGTAAAGACAGACAAGCCCAAGCATGTGTATTTATATGCACATATCGGCTTCCCCCAGCCATCCCTTCTCCATATCTAGGCAAACTCGTCCTCCTCTGCATCCACTGGTGCTTCAACAATCTGATTCTTGACACGCACCAAGATAGTTGTCTTCCACTTGTCCAGTTTGCTGACCTGGTCAAACATGAACAGCCGGTCGGTGAATTGCTGTACGTTTGACGTTTGGACTGATTCAGAGAGGTCTACTAGGATGTGGTACTCTCGCTGCCCTGCAAACGTGGGGTCAATCTCAACATACTTCTCTAGGGCGCGTTGCGTAGCCACATTATCTCCCGAAGCTAGATGGCAAATTCCAGCCTTGAACAGATAGTCTTTGACCGAGTATCGCATGAGGTTATTGTCAACGGCGCCTCTTGCTACGCGCTCAAAGATGTCAACGGCTTTGTAGTAGTCTTCGGCCAGGGCAGCCATTTCGGCAACCTTGAGCCAGATCTTGTTGGCCATGCTACGGCAAGCAAGGATAGCATTGTTAGTCACGCTTCTTTTTCGCGGCCACCATTATGGGAAAGGATAATGGCTACTTACGCAGGTGCATTGTCGCCCTCATACCAGCCGGCCGCTTGTTCGTAGGCTTCTAGGGCGGCCTTGGTGTTGCCTAGCTCTGTGTCGTAGATCTCTGCCAAAGCCTCCTGATGGCCGGCGGCACGGCGGAAGTTGCCCCGAGAGCAGTATTGTCTGATTGCTAGTTCTACACAGCGGGCGGCAGCAGCCGGGTCGTCCTTGCGATAAGCCTTAAAAGCATCGAGGCGGGTGTTGGCGGCATCGTCGGGGTCCTTCAGATTTTGCTCTTGTATGTTCGCGGCTTGCTCTAATGCCTTGCCGGCGTCAACATCTGCAATAGGGGGAAAATAAGAATAACACGTCAGTTCAGTTCAGTTCCGGAGGAGGGAAGGAAACGGATGGTCTAGTCTACTACTATTATTCTACAGTGACATACTCAGCTTCTGCAGGCGGAAAGTATTGCCAGCCTGTATGAACAGGTCAGCAGCATTGGAGTACAGTTCATTGCGCCTGCCAAAGAAGTTGAAGCTTTTCTCAGCACTATCCTGGGCGTTCTTTGCCTAGATATTACACCATGTGGTTAGCTTGAGCTGATGGGTGCAAGACAACAAAAGCACCATGAAACAAGGTGGAGGGCGCCTGCTTGTGTATCCCGTCCTAGGTGTAGAGTTGGAGGCGAAGCCGAAGCCGAGCAGAGTGGAAGAGGAAAGACCAGCTTCTCACCTTCTTCAGAAGCACATGAGGATCGCTCATTGTTGGAGATGGTCGAGACTATGGAGAGGGTGCTGCGGCTGTTGTAGAGGTCGGCGGATTAGGCGCGTTACGTAGTTTATATGGATAGGCTGAGCAAAAGGGAGCCAAAGTATAGAGTTAGAAAGAAAAGAAAAGAAAAGAGCTGAAGCTATCACTATCCTAAAACGCCGTTACTATTAAAGCTGATCAACATGCGACCGTTCAGCCTTTCGAAACCATAGACGTAATAGCAAAGCTAGAGGGAATATTGGCCAGTGCTTGTTTCGGGTTAGGCCTCGGGTTCCAGTCTACATGACTAGTTCGTTTCCCCTCTTTGATGGACGGTTAGGGTTGTTGGTGTTTCAATAACCCTAATGGCGATGGGATGTTTGCTGTTTTTAGTAACATTAGGAATACGGCAGAACATCGGTTAAATAATGGTTAAATGATCGAAACCAGGGATGGGACAGGCAATAACGCATGTGTATAGCGAGTCAAACAAAAACCTCAACCTTCTTCCAAATCACAATCAAGACGCAACAAACCATTTAATCAACCCAAATTATTCACTGTGCTCTACCCCAGATGCCTGAGTTACCGCCTCGCGTGTTCTTGCATTATGGCTAGGCTTGCCGCAGACACCACAGCGCTGGACCTCCGGTCGCACCGGCCCCCCTCCCCGACCACCACTTCTCGATGATTCGGTCGCTACCTACACATCCACATTCATTTGATCAATTGCTTGATTTCCTTCCTCTACTGACATTGCCCCTCCTCTCTGTAGTCGGCTTCTTCTGGCTTCGGCTTGGTGAACGGGAACCTAAGGGACGAAACAAAAGAAGGAGACCTAAAGTAAAGCGTAGATCACGGAAACGTGCGCTTGAAACTACGGCTGGAGGAAAGCTATAGGCCCTTGGTATCAGTCAGCCAGAGTAGAATGTCGACATGTGATTAAATGACAACAGGACTAACTACAAGACAGCCCATGGGGCTTGAAGGTGTTCATGACGACATCTGTTAGGAGCATGCGATATATAGCGCTATGCTTGGGAGTACCATGCTGATTGACTTGCATTTCGTCTAGATTAAACTTCTAGCCCATCTCCCGACTTGCTACTAGCTACTTGGCAGTAGAAAAAGCACTCACAGTAATCACTGGAGTGGCAGAAGGATTAGGAGCAAGTCCAAGTATCAAAATTTCCACTCCAAGTGACGTGAGGGTACATAGCTTGGGAATACTTTTAAGCTAGCAGTGCGGAAATGGCTCTTCCATGAGGGAGCTAGACAATAAAACTAGTGGATAGGAAAGTCTACCGTATTGGAATCCTGCTGAGCGTAGTCTTTCCTTGTGTCACTTGATGAAGAGAAGATGTGCTATTATTTTATACTGTATCACGTATCCTAGCTACAATAAAGCATCGTCTTTGGTGATTATTTGCTAATGTTTGCTAGTACCATAAATAGCTAGTCCATCCGAGATATCGCGTGTATAGCTAGATGGTAGGTGGATAGTCACGGCTATCTGCCTGGTAAGCGGCCTAGAAATATCTCGTTAGGAGCAGAAGCAGTGAGAATGACAATGCAACATGGCTAGATATATTGTGACTCTAGACATGCTGACTATTGACGCTCAGGATTTCCTTGTTTTTTATTGGGATTCATGCTCAAGCACCAAAACTCGAATCAACATCTCGTATATGCTGGTTGTAGCTCAGTCGGCTAAATCGGGCGCAATGTATAACGGGGCTATTTCCACTGTTATCTCTGGTCTGGGTATCTTCGTACTACACATGTATTAAAGCCAGGTCAAGACCAAACTACTACTACTACTAATACAGCAGGACGCCCACTGTCCGAGACTTTCTTCATGTCCTCTATCCCCCATCACCTCAGTTGCCTCAATTCCAGTCCGCTTTTGCCCCTTGCTGATCTTTGAGCAGTATTCGCTTGAGTCCGATTTCGATATGCACCTCTCCATGTTGACGATGCTGGCTTCCTAGCCTTCAGCCAAGTTGGTCGCCATAAGAGCATCACTGACGTGTGGTCATTCAATCTTGATACCTCTGACCAGACTGTTTGGAGTAGATGCCCTTAGAGACTAACATATATCAAGCTACCCAATGATATTCCATCTGCGAGCTATTTTCTCGCATCATCTCAGTCACCTGAGTCCTTTTCAAAGGATGAATTAGCTACCTTTGTACACCTCAATAATGCAGAAACTATTTTCTGTTCCAGGGCTCGATGTCATGAATTCTTTGTGTGGTTCCATTAACGAAGTAGTCCATAAGCAAGCAGACCACTTCCACCACACCTGCAACCAGAAAGGCTCTACTACACCGCTACAGTGAAAGGAATAAACTCAAGCTATTCAGAGCTAAATTCTTCCGCTGTTATTGAATCACCCTCACAAGTCCGTGCATTGTGTCCCGTCTTGCCACAAATACTACAGTGCCGAACAGCCACTGCGGCCCCGTGTTCGCAGCTGCCACCCCCACGCCTCTCTTGCTCTAGCTGCTCATCCACATCCTTTTGGCCTACCAACTTACGTCCATTCTTCGTGGTAAGGCTTCCTCTTTTCCGGACAAGTGTTTTTTTGGCCCTTCGCCGTTTGCTTAACGCATGATTGGCCTCCCGAAGCATCTTGTTCTCAGACCTGAGAAGGACTACCTCGTGCATTATTTCCTTCGCCCCTTTGGTAATTTCGTCCACAGCGCTGTAAACGGGTGTTGGAAAGCTGCTATGATGGCGGGCAATCCCGCTTTCAACAAAAGTAGACTGTAAGCCGGCTTCTATTGGGTCGTGCGGTGTTTGGGAGACGCCAGGGACGTCGGTGGGTTGAGGCGGGCTAGCTGGTGTTGGAGTCGGCAACCTCATGCTCTGGGCAGGCGTGGGCCGGTCGTTTGTTTGGTCGGGATCTTCGCAAGGGGCTCTTTGGTGGTCGTGTGCACGATTAAAGCGCGTCCAGAGCTCTGGTTGTCGTTTCACGAAGTTCGAAGCCCAAAGCTTTCCGACGCGTCCGGAATTGCGCTCAGCCAGAAGGACATTCGCCATAGCTTCCACATCAACAAGCCGGGGCGGAAATCCTCGCGAGCCGAAGCCAAGGATGTATTCAACAAGAGTCTTTTCTTCTAGCTCCGTCAACTTCATTGAATTGGCGCGGACATCTTTTCGAGCGCGTCGGCCCTTCATTCTATAAACGAGGGTAGTCCTTGGAACATTATAAAGATTTGCTGCTGCCCTGGTGCTTAATTTAGGGTCTTGTTTTATAGCTTGAATAGCTAGCAATATCCTTGACTCAATTGAAGACGATTCCATTTGTTGCGATAGAGTGATGTTGTTACGAGGAAAGAAAGCAGGAATCCAGGATAAAATGGTCCGCTCGCTTATGAAATACGTTCTAGGCTCTTTGCGTTTCACATCAGCCGTTTACCCGGCGTTAATCCGAGTGGATGCACAGACATCGTCTTCGAGCACTGCACATCAAGACCACTAATGCTTGTGCAAACATCGGACGCCTTCCGTGCTACACTAAAGCATGGCATTTACGGCCTAGCCTACAGGGTGCTAAATGCCTCATCTCCATTACTACCAGCTGCTTTGGAGCCTGAAAATGCAGGCATTCTGACGAAATAAGCGTGTTTTGGAAACAATTGCAACCCCTTAGTTTGTTGGGGTTGATGAATGGTGTTGTATTCTGCAGGATGCGGGTCTTCTAGTTCTCTCAAACCCTAACAGAGGCCGGCTAATCATAGTAGCATTAGTACCATGAGAATCCCGCTTCCTCCCAGTGCTGCTGAGTTCTTTTTTTTTTTTTTTTTTTTGTGCTATTTAACGTCTACCTACTGATTTTCCACAGCAATACGACGGCATGTTCTAGACGGAAAAGGGTAGAAAGATGTCGTCCCT
>JAXCEX010000341.1:0-17108 GCA_038382965.1 Ceratocystis huliohia
AATCTAAATGAAAATTCTGTCAACTCCTCTTTCCATTTATGCTCTCCCACTTCTTCTCAGATAAGACACCTGTCTTATCTGTTTACCCGAACTTTAACCGGAACCCCCGTGGAAGTTTTCTCAACAGAAAATGTTAGTTTGCCCATCCCTCACTCCGTAGGAACTCTGTCCCTCAACACGTCCTCGACCTTCTCTTTCAATACCCCAATATACTCACGGTAAAACGATAACGTCATGGAGATCATCGAACAAAATGAGGCCTTCATTGAGTTCGACGATGATCTAGTGTTTTCGCATACCAAGGTCATACTCAGGCAGGGTGAAAGATATTTTTATTATAAATCCAAACGCCGTCTTCCTCCCAATTCTACTACTATTGACTTCGCTCCTTCAGATCTCCACGAAATCCCTATGAACAATGTCTGGCCCGAGGTTAGCATTACATTAACTGAGGCGCCGAACCCTTTGCCCCCCAACTGTTACGTTAAAACGCCTATATTAATCGAGTACGGCGACACCACGGCATCCCTCAATCCAGGTGCGTTGCTTTTGCACGAAGCAACTGTTTGTGAGATTCTAAGAGAGCATCCTCATCCAAACATCGTTCGATTCTTTGGCTGTATCATGAAAGGCAAGCGACTCACTGGCTTGTGTTTTGCCAAGTATTCTATGAATTTGCTCCAAGTAATAAGAAATTCATACCCACTAGACAGAGAAAAATGTTTGAAGGGTATTGAAAATGGCTTACACCATCTGCATAAGCTGGGACTTGTTCATAATGACCTGAATCCAGCGAATGTTATGATGGACGGAGACACACCAGTCATTATCGACTTCGATTCGTGCAGAGAACAAGGCGCGAAGCTGGGTGTTAAAGGGGGAACATTAGGCTGGAGTGCACGCAACATCGAATTCTCTGACAAGCAAAATGATATTGATGGACTATCAAAGATTCGAGACTTCCTAGGAGAGGTCCATGAAACACTTGAGCACGATACGATCCCTCACATATAATAAGTAGAAGCGACTGCAGTCTAGGCAACTATGCGGACTATTAGCAATCATCAAACCTAGATAACGCATAATCTCAATGTACCTATTGCTGAGGCGCGACATAGCTTGAAGAATACTTGCAGGTTGTTGAGCCACAATCGGATAGTTTGTATGTGTACCGGGTTCCGTCGGTTCGGTATACGCATCCCATGATTCACGCAATCCTGAAATCCATTCCCACGAGCCTTGCATAGACCGTTGGTCCGTATTCAGCATTGGGCGCGTAAGCGCTGACCACTTATCATCCAAGACTACATCACAAATACAGACGGGGGTCACGTACAGGGTCTCAGCTTGTCCTTGGGACAATCACGTTGTAACGTGATTCAATGTGATGAAAGTGATGTGATGAAAGTGCGGGATTCCTGACCAAGGTTGTTCGGTGGTGTTACGACCCGTTATGCGACCTGATGACCGTACCCACTTTTTCCACCAATCACGCACGGATCACTCGGCTCACTGCACAACGCAGGGTGAGCCTCGCGCTCCACCCGACAAACACTGACAAGCAAGCAGCCTAGCTGCTTGCTCACCAGGATCACGACAAGCATCACGGTGATCCAGGTGATCCAGCAAACAACACCTAGTATATAGACGCGCCTTACGCGCCTCCTAGTAAGAGCTACTCTCAGCTCCTTAGCTATCAATAACATAGTCAACGCTATCATCTACTCTAGTTCCTACTTGATCGCACCTTCGACTGTGACACAGCCTCATTGCTCAGACGACATCCTATTGATCTGCCTAACGACAAAACCCCGGAGGTCCTCTATGTCTGGTGTTAACCCTAACGTTCAGCTGAACTGGATCAGGGTCAGATATCCTAGTAATCCTGATTTAGGTTACTGACAGGAGAAGGTGACAGAAAGCTCTGAAGCATAAAAGGAGAACTGCGGGCCATTCTCCCATTAACTAGTTTCTTTCTTTATTCTTCATCTGACAATAAAGTTTTCGTTATCGGCATAACTTTGTAACAATTACAAGTCCCGTAACAACAATGCCAACAGGAAGACACATTAACAAGATACGCCAGCAAGACAGGACTCGCTGCCACGTCCTTGTCGGCAATCAGCTTCATTAGATGTCTCTTATAGTACCTGAAGGGCAGCAATCAGCAGTAAACTCATCCTGCATAAAGTAGAACCCACTTCCGCCCATGACACTGGAATAGTTCTGTCTCTCTTGTTCAACTTGAGAAATATACAGTATCTGGCCCTACCTTTGGAAATATTCACAGCTAGCCAGTCCGCTCACATGCAGCCATACACACAGCATACATGGCGAACAGAGCAAACATCAAAGACAAAATGTCACCGTTCGAGATGTTCGTCGGCATAGCCCCAAACGTAATGCACATCCACAGATGGGGCTGCAAGGCCATCCTCCACAAAGACCACAGCAAGAACACCGAAACCGGACAACGAAACAAGCTCAAATCTTGAGGCAAGAAAGGGACATTGCTGTTAATTGATGGAAACGCCTCGGAAGATACACATGCTGGGATATTGAGAAGGGGAACCCGTCAGCACTGAGTCTTGACATATTTTTCCATGATACACCAGGAGGGTCCCTACTGGAACCAACCGAAACAAGCAACCAACCCCAGTCCTCGAAAGAAGACAACACTCAACTGGGGGAAAGAAGCACATATATCCCTGTACAATCCATGGAAATCATGGATCAAGAAGAAGTTGTGGAGGACCAATGTCAAATTGGCAGATCAGATGCACAGCAAAAGAATGCGGAAACTCAGAACGAAATTGAAACACCACATGTACAGAACGACGCTGGATCCGATATAGAAATGGACATGGACACCGAAGACCAGAAGAGAGTTGCTCTAGCATCAGAGCAGGGACAAGAGCTTGAAATGACAAGCAACTGTTAGGGCTGCGCCTGGAGATGTAGTGAGTCTGAGCTCCACATATGAATTCCATAAAACCCCTCCTAGATTCAGATAGCGTAGCTAGATAGTTTCTCCTCCTTTTCCCCTCGGTGCACACAATCTGACTATCCGAACTTGCTACAATGAACATCATCTTGTAGTCTAAACCATGACACCTGGTGTAGCCTTTCCAAGCTACCATAGTAGCCTAATCCTCAAGCTGAGGAGGATACTGTCTTTGCGCTAGCTAGTGAGGCGATACTTGTCAGAACATGACTGAGCCGACATGCAGACAATAACATGTGACTATAAGCCTAGGTATAAATCTCTCGTAGTCAAAGTCCTCGGGAGGCAGACTGAGGAAAGTAACTAATGTAAGAAATTTCATGACAATATTAGCCTTAAGTAACAGTTAATGATGCAATTGTCCAGCCCTCAGTGTTAGTCTCTTCAATGATTATAACTCACTCACCCAACAGACTTTATATTTCCAAGCCCTTCTCCCATATTACCCTCACAACAGCATCTCGGCTTGAAATCAAGCCGGTTAAATCTAATATTGCCGAGGCTGTATTGCGTTTATCAACTAGGGTGGGTGATTCCATGCTTCATGGTTGCATTATCTACAAGCCTAGGCCAGCCGACGGTAATGGTCAAGCCTTCACTCATAGCCCTGTCAATACTGCATCTCCAACTGAAATGAATGCATCTTGAACTTCGAGTGCTACCGGACAAAACGGGAGGCCGAGCGCTTACAAATACATAATTCATCATGGCCACCAAGCGAACTGTCACTACAGGCTCGACAGGGGAGGGAAGTTCTCACCAACCCAAACGAACGGTCAGCTTAGCAGTCTACCCACGGGTGGATGTGTAATCCATAGTTCTCTTGCAGAGCATAAAGGGCTAAACGGTGAAAATGAATATTTTCTCTTTGCTAAACGGTAGAAAACTTGCGGGCCGAGAGAATGCCAATCGAAGGCTAGGGAGTCGATTTACTTGTATTCCCGTCGATGTGTATTCGTGCACTTCATTGAATAGTTATGTTGCCTTGGCTGCCTGGGTAAGATACGAGACATGCTGGGAGTTTCATTGCTGTGTCTTTTACGCTTAATTGCCGAGCTTCCATTCAAGAGATGAGATTTATCGTGGGCTGTCCGTACACTGATATATCTGCAAGGCACTAGTAGTCTGGAGAATCGTAATTTTACTTGCTTTAGTAAGGACATGCAGGAAGCCCCGAGATGGCTATATGCAGCATTCAACCCTTGTGACAGGATCGACTGCGTGTGGGAAAAGCCTTGGAGGGGTTCATCAGGGTTGGTTGCAGATACGTGTGGTACGTGCCATGGCTTAGTCACCCCTATTCTGCCACCATTATGGACCGTGTTGACGTATGTTATATGTTGTAGCATGTGTTATATTATTCGTGTTGATTAAGGACAAAGTTCTAAATCTCTTCATAGCATCGTGTGCCACGTATCTACATGTAACAGTCAATATTAGGAGGACGTACTGAGTGTCCTGAGGTGAAGAGAAGCAAGAATGAGTGATTGGTGATTATTGAATGTGCCTAACTAATTCTCGCTTGAAGAGCGGATCTCAACCAATTTATACATCCATCACTTCAGGGTCTAGACCAAACACATGGGCCTTGGAAGACGGTCCTTTATGTCTGATGCTAACCCTAATGTTCAGCCGAACTGGAGATATCTTGGTAATCCTGACCTAGGTTACTGACAGCTAGAACTAGTAGTAGACATGCAAGGCTTTTTCCGAGACCATTTGTTTGGTTTAGACCCTGAAGTGATGGATGTATAAATCGGTTGAGATCCGCTCTTCACTCAAGAATTAGACAAACAACTAATAATAGTCAATCAATTATCCCTTCTTGTTCTCATTCCATGAATATTCGGTACGTCCTTCCCATTTGTACTAGTACATTTCGGGGGCCTGTAGGAGTACTAGTGCAGTGTGCAGTGGCTTGAACTCAGAGTGAAGCCTCTGAGCCAAACGCCATCGATAGATCATTGCAACAGCGACATCAACCTTGAGAACTCCCGTAAGTGTATTACTCATCATTCGTAGAAAATATAATGTAGTCCCATTTATTAGAGTCATGATATCTGCCAGTCTTGAACGATTGAAAATACCGGTTGCTCATCTCCTGGAACTCGGTGCACTTTTCGACAGCATCCTTGGCAAATGATGCTGTACCCAAAAGATTCCAAATTTCAGCTTGATCTGAAGAGTCTCTTGCAATCTCAATACTATAAATCACCTCTTTGCCAGAAGGGTCATGGCCTATCTTTGCCAGCTATAAAGGGTGATTGGACGAACTTCGGAAGGAACTGTGAGTTGAAGAAGGTAGAATAAGAGATTTGGAAAACGAGAAAAAGGGTATCCAGACGTATATGTGGGTGGTAGATAGATGTATTCAAACCTAGAATATCGTATGCTTGAGTTTGCCAAGGTGAGGATGTATAGGCTAACACAACGCTTGTAGATGATATCAAGATGAACCAAAAACTACAAGTGGATGAATGCAGGTGTAAGTGAAGAATTGAAAAGGAAAGATGGACAAGTCGGCAGCAGCGGGTGAGACAAGGGAGAGACAAGTACAGTAAAGGCGATGAAGCTATGAACAATACTCGGTACGGAAATAACAAAGTCTATCCCCGACTAATGTATCCAGTAGCCCGATTTCTGCGACAAGCTATTTGATTACTAATCTACCACCGATTCTGGATTACAAACAGCGGCAACGCACCAAGGTCTTTATAATCAGTGTGCAGTGCGTGTGTGCTACATCAGGCTAAAGCCATGACTCCTGGAATGTCATTGCCCTCATATTTCTAGGTGTTTATTCTTTCAATGTATTAACATACTAATTCTAATATCAATGCTTCTTAAATGCAGCTAATTTGGGAAGCAATTAGCTGCTTGAAATTGCCTAAATGACATAACATATTGTTACAGTACCGGTGTTATTGCCAACGACGGAGCGGAAATAAGGCAAAAATGTGAAATCAGCTATGATGTGGCCGGGAGCAAGAAAGTAAAGTCCGAATGAATTAATCCTTGTAACAGTTTTCGGTTGAACATTGTTCCAAGGTTTCTACAAGGTGACTAATGTTTCTTGGCTTTTCCGGCCCTCTGAGGATGTTCCTAATCTATGCAGTGTTTCAGATCTCATTTTATCTCAGGCGTCATTCCATATTCTCGAATTCATCATATTAGCATAGCAAGTTGTCAGAACATGGTTGACGAAGGAGAGAGTGTCACGGGCTAGCCTACAGATATTTCGTATAGGCAGATTCGGAGATAGTCAAATATTACGCATTGAAGATGAAAGGAAAGGAAAACTGACATAAAGTTCTACGGATTCTCCAGTGTTGACGGTAGACAGAGGATCAAACTAGACCAGTGAATTTTTGGAACCCGTTGTGCGAGCTACCAGGCATCAAACGACGGCTTTCGACAAGCTTCCACCCACAAACGGACGGTGCTACGGAACGCATGAACCAAGAAGTCCAAGGATATTTGCGCAGATTCGTTGTATACTTGCAGTACAACTGCCCTAAACTGTTGCCTGCAACCATGCTGGTGATGAATAACAGGAATATGTCTTCTGGAATCAGCCTGCTCTTCTTGACGCATGGTTATCACGCTGATGCAATCGGACAAGTCATCCCTGAACAACATAGGACGAGTGCAAAAGACTGCGAAGCAGTCACTTTTGTCAAACGTTTCCACGAAGGTTGGATCCTGGCACAAGCTGCAATGGCAAACAGGCAGGAAGAGATGGAAAGACAAGCAAACCAAACTCGCAATAGCCAGGAACTTTGTGAAGCTGGTGATCTGGTATGGCTCAACGTCAAGAATGCTAGGAGGAAACGTCACGGGTTGCTCTACGGGTGTTTTACTAGAAGGTCCGGAGATGGTCAATAATATCTCATGGAGAAATCAAAGGGACTGATTACTAGCCTTCTACGTGGTCGTTGGGGTTAATCTACCATGGAATGAAATAGTGCTATAGAAAGGGTAGGCATGGATCTTTATTTTCCAGACACAGTCAACCGGCTGCCAATGGCTCCAAGATCCGAATAGGCGCGGAGCTAGACATCCAAGAATCCGTGCGTTTGCTTGCCAGGACATGATTAAGTCAACGTGAGGGCAAGAGTACATTACCAATAATCCCAGGTGTAAATTTCCCATAGCCGAGAGAAGAAGAAGGGGAGTTGAATTAAAATACTTGGCTTTACGACACGAGCCAGGGCAGGCCCACCCACCTATTATCATGTGCTACGATACCTTCGTGAGCATAGCTGTTGTGAATCATGTTGTATTTGTTCTTCGTTCAAATCAATCAGTTTCTTTTACGACATCAATACCTAAGTAGCTTTAGAGACATAGATAAGATTGAATAGCTGCCATGGACTCAAGACCGTCCTCGAAATGTATATATAATGGTGCTTGACTTCACACTTACCGGCCGGTCTCCTTTCTTTGTTCTACAGAGCAACCTCAGGCTATCACTTCTCATACCTTTCTCACTCTCGCCTACAACCTATTTTGGAACTTTGATTCCCCTCAACTTTTCTTTCGTACTCACCACATCTTTTCAACCTTTTTACCCTCGCAAGCCTATCGGCTCCCTAAACAAAAGATACATCCGATATCATCATTTACCAAACATGCAACGCTGGGCTATTACCCTACTTCTAGCCTTTGCTGCCAGTTCTATGGCAGTGCCTGCCAACAACCCTAGAAATTTGCCTGGCGATGACAGTCTTGATGGACTTGAAGCTGCGCCCGGCTGCGCTTGGGTGGACGAAGTTTGCTGGTGCATACACCCAATGACGGGCGAGCCTGTTCCTGTGCCCCCGGATGCTTGCTATTAGAGCACTAGTGCATGGAAACTGTTCTCAGTCTTTGATAAATCACTCTTTACCATGAAGACAGTGGGAATGTTTGTCAGTAACCTAAGTCAGGATTACCAAGATCTCTGACCCTGATCCAGTTCGGCCGAACATTAGGGTTAGCATCAGACATAAAGGACCTTCTTCCAAGGCCCATGTGTCTGGCTTAGACATGGTAGTGATTACAAATTGGAGTATGTACTTCTGCCTTTGTCTGTATGTGTGCAATGGCTCTCATACGACAGGGTAACCATAGAATATTCAGCAGTTTATGTGAGAGGATTTCCTACTTTAATATCAATTTCCTATACTAGGCTTACCCCTCTTGCATCCCGTGCCTCTGCGCCACTCATGTCCATTATAGTGATGATTATATAAATCAGTTGAGAAGGGCTGACACCCTATCACGAATGCTTAGAGGCACAGTATAAAAGGAAGGAAGTCTTAGGATATAGTGTAACGTACTTGATAAGTAAGCGCCGCAGTCATGTAAGCGCCGCACTTTCCTTAACCCCCTCTATAGCTATCACGATAAAAACACCACAAACCATCTGATCAATTAAAACTACTCACCAAACTCTTCCCCGGATATCTCAAACACTACCTGGCAGGTCCTTGCATTATGCCCGGGCTTACTGCAAACACCACACCGCCGAACCCCCGGTCTCGCCGACCTTCCTTGACCACCACTTTTCGACAATTCGGCCGCTACTTGCGTATCAACATCCATTTGATCAATTGATTGTCTTCCTTCCTCTACTGTCATTACCCCTCTTTTCTGCAGTCTAGTCCTTTTTGCCCTCCAGCGTCGGCTTAGTAGCTTATTTGCCTCACGAAGATCTTGGACCTCAGCCCTTAATAAGGCATTCTCATGCAAGACTGCCTTAGTATCCTTAGAAAGAGACATAAGAGCTCCTAGAATTGACTCTGGAGAGCTACTTTGATGCCTTGTGATCCTTCTCTCAAGGTATTCAGACTGAAATCCTGCCTCAAGTATAGTCTCTGGCGTCTTTGAGACCCAAGTGGTCGAAGGGCTAGCCACCTCCTCGGCAGGTGTTGGAGTCCGTAGCTGCACATCAAGCCTCGAGACCACACTTCCCGGGTCTAGAGGGACAAGCCCGGCTCCTCTAAATGCTGACTTAATATTTCTTTCTATCATAGTGGCCTTAAACGCGGCATAGAAGGCCGGGAAGAATTCAGTCTTTGAAACATGGGTTATAGAGCATCTAATCAAATGCTCGATTTCTCGACCATAAGCTTTCTTAAATAGCCCGAAGCACCCGACATCAAGGGGCTGCAGTATATGAGACGAATGAGGTGGCATAAAAAGTGTGATAATCTTGTTTTCCTCACAATATTTCTCAAACTCGAAGGAGTGGTGATCAAAGTTCCAAATATCAGCTAGGCAGACACCATATTTCGCGATTGTATTCTCCACAAGCCTGAACCAATTGCCTATAATAGTAGGATCTTCGCATTTGGCTCTCTGATAGTCGTATTTCCGAAAGAAACGCGTCTTGAGCTTTGGTTGTCGCCTGACAAAGCTGGAAGCCCAGCGCTTGCCGACGGGTGGCGCCTAGCGGTCTGCGAGCAGTCGGTTGGCCATTTCTTCAACAGCACGCAGCCGGGGGGGAAATCCTCACGAATCTAGGTCGAGAATAAATTGAATAATGATCTGTTTCTCTAGATCAGATAGTCGGCGTGAATTCGGGATGGTATTAGATCGCAATTGGATACCATTATGCCGGCGGCGAAGCCTATGCTAAGAGATTTTATAGGTCTTTGCAACACGTCGGATGCTTAGTTTTGTGTTATTTTGAAGGGTCTGAAGGGCAAGAAGAGTTCTAGCCTCTATAGTTGGCTCTGACATATTTTGTGGTTGAGAAATAATTGATTAAATGTAAAGGTTAGTGTAGGAGGGAAAAGTGCCACGCTCGCCCGTCTGCGACGCTCGCATATCATGTACGTTACTTGATAAGTAAGCCGCCCACTTTTCTTACACCCCTCCATAGTTATCACGATAAAAACACCATAAACCAACAGTTCTACAATACATCTCAAGAATTCATTCCTTTCATATTGTACTCATTAGAGCTCATGAGGATTCGTGGTAGGGTGTCAACCCTTTCATGGGCGTTCGGCCACAAGAGGCGTGAGTCTTGGTTTTGAAGAAATGGGGCATGTGTGGGATGCCACTTAACATGTATAGCGCGCTACGTAACACCAATCGACAGCATAACCTGTCATAATGATGCAAGGGGAGAAAAGTAGATTTGGGATGTGGGATGCAAAATTAGATCCAAAAATCGCAAAGTATATTTGAACTAATAATAAATTGGGCTGCCGATCCTGGCAGTGAGCCTGTCACTCGGCACTTGGACCCCTCTCTTATTTCCTTGCCGGGGCCTGTCTCGGGAATTTGTTGTAGCTAGCTTTGTTGTAAGGAGCCTGTCTAGGTTGGATCATGTATTTTTGAGAGCTTTGCCTTGATGCTGTTATGGGCTTTGCGCCCGGACTACATGATGCACGCTCCACTATGGATTCAACTCACACATTTAAGATATTCCATTGACATAAAGCTCTTCTGTTCTTATTTTACTTTAGGTTTAGTTCACTTCCTTTCTTCTTCACATTTAAATTAATAAAACGCTTCAAGGTCACGTTCGTGAGTCTTCACCATACCATCGTGCAACGGGACAATGCTTATCATGACCACAAAACTTTCACAGATGAGGACAAGTCATATACACTCAAAAGCGCTCATATGATAGTACTACTGGCTGTCGACAGTATGGCCTGTCTAACGCCCTCAATAAAATAAATCAGGACTGCAGCATCGTTATTAAAACTACCGACTATATTCGAATCCTCTTCTAGCTCTTAGAAGGGAAGTGCTCTATTTTCTATGCGTAGACATATTCCTGAAGCATTAAGAAGCTTTGCTATACACTTATTCTATTACTACAAGAGTGAAGAGACTTATATTCCAGCTGTTTATACGCCAATCTTTCTCATAGGACCTTGGGTAGATTCCTAAACAAAACCCTAGAAAACAGTAGCTCAGCCTAGATCTTTTGATTCCAACCACAAAGTTGGCCCTCATGAGAGAACGGGTATCAATGCTTGACTGTAATGCAAAGAGATTGAGGCACATGCTATGCTTGGCTTGGGTATACTGATTCTTCATATACTTGGCAGTTTCGTTTTATAGGCACTGTAAGACTTCACGGAATGCAAGACAAACTGTTTGTATAACGGCTATCTTAAAGAAAAGTTTGTTCAGGAAGAAAGGTCCAACAGGAGAACAACTGTCTACTACAGAGAATCAACAGGCTTTTATGTCCGGCGAAGAGGTGTGGAGACGCTTGAGGTCTTGTCGTGTGATGCTTTGTCAAACGGGCAGATCAACGGAGTGAGACATAACGGTCGATGGAGGCCCAAACGTATAGGGTGTCGGGGTACGTGTTGCAAGAGCAGAGCCTGAACATATACAGATCCATAGATCTTTACAGATACAAGATGTAGGGGTCGCCTATGATGGAGTAAACAGTATTCTAAAAGTTTTGTGCTAGGCTACTGCTCCTCAACAGTTCCAGCACTATGACTATCCCACACTATGAATCATAGAAGATAAAAAAATTGCGCTAGATCATAGGGAACTTGATTCTTCCATCTATGTCATGATGCTGTGTCTTGGAGTCACTTTTTGTGTAATGAGGTGTAACAAGGTGTGACAGTGTGTAACAAAGAGTTGAGAAGTAAGCTTGGATTAGACTAATTGACATAGCCTAAATGAAGCAAAGTAGAGACAAGGACATTTCATGGTGAGCGTGCTTTACTGTTTGTAGGTATACTCCTCCTAAGTCCATAGGCCTTGTTTCTACGATCAGTGAGAACTATGAGCCATCACTCATGCCTAGTGTTTTCTTCTAGGTCAGGCTCAGACATTACACAGCTCTCGCATTATCATGCCAGGATGCTCTGTTCATGCTCATCCTTAGGAGCCTTTGCCCACTAGCCTAAGATAGTGATCATGCCACTAGTGTGTCTAGGGATCCAGACAATAGAGTGTAAGGAAGAATGGAAAAGAAAATGAAAGCTGTCAGTAACCTAGGTCAGGATTACTAAGATATCTGACCCTGATCCAGTTCGGCTGAACGTTAGGGTTAATACCAGACA
Source organism: Ceratocystis huliohia (assembly GCA_038382965.1). NCBI lineage: Eukaryota > Fungi > Ascomycota > Sordariomycetes > Microascales > Ceratocystidaceae > Ceratocystis > Ceratocystis huliohia. The sequence continues at coordinate 12,040 of JAXCEX010000341.1, forward strand.
TTGAGGACCTTCTTCCAAGGTCCATGTGTTTGGTCTAGACTTAGTAGTGATGGATGTATAAATCGGTTGAGATCCGCTCTTCAAGCGAGAATTAGCTAGACAATAATCACAACCAATCAATCTCTCATTTCTCTCCTCTCTTCACTCAAGGACATTCAGTACGTCCTCCTAATATCAGCTGTTATCTGTAGCTTAAACACAGGGTGACTAGCAAGGGTAAGGCCTGGGCCACACAACATCCATGGATAATTGCATCAATGACAGAAACCTTGAAAACTCCTATTCTGTTGGTGTATTACTCACTCTTTGTACCAAATTTGATATGGACCCCTTTACTAGAGTCATAATGTCTGCCAATCCGGAGTGCCTGAATATATCGGCTGCTCATATCCTGGAACTGTGTGCACATTTCCACAGCATCCTGAGCAAATGATGTTAGGGTGTAAAGGGGTTCAAATGAAGCAAAGATTGCAAACTAAGAGAAACCTGTACAAAGTGTGTTTAAATTTCTTTTCTGGGTTCTAAAGCTATCTTCGGGAGAACTCGCTCGTACTTATATCCTTCTCCCTCGTGAACTATCACTAATCCCAAAGGTCCTCAGCCCTCCCTTTTTGGTAGTAATCCTCTTGTCTGCTACCTGCGACATTTACATCCTGAAATGTCTTCCATCATGAGACGCTCTTACAAGAGATTAACTTCCCATTCCAGCTGTTTGTGGATCTTGGGATTAGTTGTTCGTGGAGTTTTGGTAAGAATACGCGGCTCAGGTACGACCTGAGCCATCCCCGGGTCCCTGACCCGTAACACCCACTAAGATTAACATAAAACCTCTCACTCACTCGAGTGCCTTTAGATAGTTTCTTCCTCTTTCCTCTTTAAGGTTGAATCTCTGATATTTACCTCCGAACCTGCTTTTACATGAACAACTGTGAGCCGACCCGTTACATCCAGTGGCATGTCTAGGGAAGAAAAGAAAAGATACTAAAACTCAAGTGAAAGAGCAACAGGACAAACTTATACTATTGGAATATCACAAATATTTGAGTTGAATCCATAATGGAGCGTGAATCGAGTCATTAGAGCGCACAGCCCATAACTTACTGCAGCCACTTGATATCGGGTGCTTCAGTGAGCTTAAGAACGCTTACAGCCAAGATGAGACCAAGGAGGAGAGCGTTAAGCAGTACTTGACGCCCAGCCTCGGCATGGCAGACGAAGCCAAAGTGCAAAAGGCAGTGGATACATGGAAGGAGGTGTCCCGATACTACCAGATGGCCAACAGCACAAACGGCGACGGCACGGGCTCGTCGACAGTTAATGGCACGACGCCGGTGGAGATTAAGAATATTCGGGATTTCCGGACGAGCATGACACTGTCGAGCGGGCCACAGTCTGAGGCGGATATTAACGAGTTCCTCAATGTCGATGTTAATCCGTGGATTTTGTGTCTTCATCATGTCTTTGTTTATGTTAGTTTGTAATGTCGGCATCTGTTGTATTATCGAAGACGCAGCTGGACTGTGACGACAAACTTGTGGGCGAGTCTAGCCCGGGGAAAAATTATTCTCATTCAAAGGCCTCTCTATTCTGGCAACCAACACTACCTATAATAACGTTATAATATAGTCATTGACAACGCGTGAGCGCCCACATTCCGCGCTAATTTCAAACACATGCATATCCGGCTTTACTCCCTCCACACCAATGCCATCACACCGTGTCCTGACGAATGATTCTGCCGCAGTCAAGAGAAAAGAGACTCTGTGCACTACCACTGTCATGCTGCACTGTGGTGTGGCGGTGCCACTCTGCTTGCTTTGCCGGCAAAGGCTTTTCTTCCACTTCTACAGTCTCCATCAGCCGCCTCCGCTTATTCGGCGAGATGGCGCTGAGGGTGAGCTGGCCGGTTTTGGTTGCTTTGGCTGCTGGCAGAAACACGGCGCAGTCAAAGTCAATTACATTGATCTCCCCGTCTGGGCCTTGCAGTACGTTCGGCTGCCGTATGTCGCCGTGCGCTACCCCGAGACTATGCATCTCGTCGAGGATGGAGGTGACGGTGCTGATAACGCGCGCCTTATCCTCATCCCGGCGTGCCCTAACCTCGGTTCCGCCGTAGGACAACAAGAGCAAGTGTATGATGCGCACGTCAAAGTCGTAAAAGAAGACCTGTTTTAGCGGCTTGAGGTCTACGGAGCCAAGGTATACCGGGATGCCACGGCCCTGCAGGGGCCGCAGCTTTTGGTACACGGCTGCTTCCTTCTCTAGCTCGGGCACCCGCCCTCCGGTGACTCCTTTAGCCACGAAGGTGTAGCCATACTTTAACAGCGTGATCTGGAACAAGGCACCGCAAGCGCCCTCCTTCCCGAGAACCACGACGCCTGGTTCTAGGCCTTCGCGAAACTGATCTTGTAGCAGGCCCATGAACTGCGAAGGGGAAATAAGATGCCTTTGCGTCTTTTGTGTCCGGCCGTGCTTCCCGTGCTTCTCAAGATTCTCCGCAGTCTCGAGTACGGCGCGCGTCCCAGCGCGGTGCAGCACCAGGTTGGGGCATCTAGTGTCTAGCAGCCGGCTGTTAATAAGCGACCAGAGACATGCCCGTGTACAATATTGCCTTGGCCTCTCGCGCTGCTGGCTGTTACCGCTGGTCCCTGCCCGTGATGGCCAACTCGCGATGCCGGAGCTGCCCCCCTGACCTTGGGAGGAGCCGTCGGCTTCGCTTGGTCTGCCACTGCCACTGGCGCCGCCGGTGGCGCCACTAGAACCTGCTCCTCCTCCGGGACCATCACGCCTATTGTGTGACCGAAGGAACCGGTCTGATTCCTCGGCTGGGGATGGGGATTGTTGCCGTGGATCCCGCCTACTCTTCTTTACAGGTGCCGGTTGCCAGTCGGGGCTGCTAGGCACACGGCGGTGTTTTTTTTGTGTTTGCCCGGGTGTTGTTGGGTCGGTTGGGTTGCTTCTTTTCTCCCACTCCTCCTCCTCTGTCGTAATTTTGTCTAGGATATAGCCGAAATCAACCTCCCATGTCTCACACTTGTTCGCCGCCGCCGCACGCTCGTTGTTGCCGTGGTACCCTGACTGGAGCGCGATGGCAGTAAATGCAAGGACTTGGCAGACAGCATTGCTCCAAGCGGTATCGTTGTCTTCCGCCACCTCGCGCAATGGCCGCGACAAGTGGTAGCGAAGCACAGTCGGATCAGCCCAGTCGATCTTGAGAAAGACAATTGCGTCGCCGTTGGTCAGGTAGCCGTATTCCAGCCCAGCCTCGAGCATGTAGTGGTATGTCTGCACGGTGGCCGCGGCCGAGAGGAGCTCCGCGTAGTGCTTAAACCTGTCGGGGTCGGCCGTCGGGATTGTCGGCTTATTAACGACCTCGTCGAAAATGTTCATCTGCCGGAGACCTTGCTCGAGATGCGTCGTGTGGAGTTTATGAGGCGCCTTGTATTCGATGACATATGCAATGTCTTGCTGATGCGCCGAGTTCCTAAACACGCAGATCTGGTCCGTGCGCAACCTTGCGTCTCGTTGCACTGTGTCTCTATTGTCGTCCGGGTTGCGGAGGTTGCTCGCGGTTGTTTTGAACTTGACGTTGTCGGGAATAATGAGGTTGTATCGTTGAGGATGAAAGTTGTTGAGCTTTGATAGGATGACGCGTACGGGGTCTTCGATGGCGTTGTTTTGGACGAAAATAAGAGAAGCCTCGTCCCGAACTTGTTTGTCAGATATCCGACTGCCCATGCCTTGGAGGAAGGATAAACTCTCGAAGAGCCGCTCGTCGGGTGGAAAGATGCTGTCTATCAGCTTGATCATGTCGGCTTGCGTTGAGACAAAGTCATTCCATGGCGCAAGAAGGAGCGGGCAGTGCTTCCTGGCAGGGTTGGTCGTAGGAGCCTTGGTTGTGAGGTAACCGTCAGTGGAAAGATGAACCTTGGACAACACAAGCTCGTAGCAACCCCTCAAGTATTCCACCAGTGTTGTGTCGCGGCTTAGACGCTGTGACTCTTCCTTTTCGCGCAGAGCCTCTTCCTTTTCGCGCAGAGCCTCTTCCTTTTCGCGCAGAGCCTCTTCCTTTTCGCGCAGAGCCTCTTCTTTTTCACGTCGTTCCTGCTCCTTATCCTTCTCGAGCTGCTCGATCTTTCGGAGAAGGTCTTGAGTCGTGGACATGGTGTGGCAATAGAGCAAATGGGCGCTGGATGTTTGTAAATAGATGAAGATCGACTGAGGATCAAGAGGGTTTATCGATGACGCGTGATTCTTTGGGGCCAGATAATGCCATGATATGTGTTGTGAATTGACTTTTGTTAAACTTGATTATATTAGGAAGCTAGTTTTCTCCGTAAAGAAACATCGCGTCAAGCGTAACTACCTCACGTATTTACCCGATGTTCACCCGGATGGTGGCGGAATATCCACAACATTCCCCCAGATTCGGCACTATTCCGGGGTTCCATTGCTTATGTCATCCGGTACCGATCGGACGTTTATGTTCGACTGAAAGGTGTTGAACTTCTGAGCGCTCAATGGTTTGGTAAATCCGTCAGCTCCTTGATTGCATGGTACTGTACGTCGATGTGTTTGGTTCTGGAGCTGGCTCCCAAGTTGTTTGCAATCTTCAGAGCTGCTTGGTTATCGCCATATATCAGTGTGCTGTTTCGCAGTTTGATAGGTTGGGCCGATTGCTTCAAGATGCTTTCCGATTTCAACATCTTGAGACACCATGTTGTCAATCTGTTTATCCAGATACCTTCTTTGGCACAAGGGGTGAATCCGACATATTCTGATTCCGTGGTTGATGTGGCGACACTCCGTTGCTTTTGCGATTTCCACAGGACCGGTCCACCGGCAAGCATGAATATCATGTCTGACACTGACTTTCTGTCTTTGGAGTTTGCGTAGTCGGCGTCCGAATAGCCTGTCAAGAGTTCATTCGTTCCCCCACGACGTGTTACGGGTTAAGGACCCGGGGATGGCTCAGGCTGTGCCTGAGCCGACTATTTTTATCTTCTAAACTCCATGAAGAAGGAACCCTAAGACTCGCCAGTGAAAAAGGAAGCTAATCTCTCAAAATA